>OU015498.1:108276620-108424120 GCA_907164885.2 Dolomedes plantarius
TTTTAGAATACATAAATGGAAAATAAAGGTAAGCTGTATTTGTTTTTTGGAAACTTCTATAACGCTGTAATTACAAATACCTGTAAGGTTAGGAAATCGACTAAAATGTAATTAATGAAACAAAATATAAATATTTGTACGTTTGGGCGTATATAAATTTTCCAACTTTAAAATTTAGAATTTTTTTGTGTATTTATTATGTGTATATCGAAACAAGGACTTAAGCCTAAAGATGAAATTTTTGTCGCTTTTACAAAATTGTCGTGTTGTTGTTTTATTGTTATTAAAAAAATTTTTATTATCAATCTATTACCAGTGAATATTAAGCACACGTTGTATGCATATTGATACAGAATCTATGATGTAAATTATGTTCTTTCTCAGTTTGAAAACGATTTAACTAAAACCAAAATTTAAAACTTTATCCAAATATCATTAAAATTTGTCTCGCTTACTGCCATCTTTAAATACTAGCGATGCACATTTTTTTTATTTCTCAAGAACATTTTCATTATTTGTTATAACTGTTTGCAAATTTTATCCTTTTTTCAGGTGCAACAAGCGCCATCCTTTATTTTAATACATCTTTGATCATTAGCTCCATAAATTACTATGCAGATTTCACATTTTATTTTGAAATTCTGGGGAGACTAAGAAAAATTGCCTCATTTAAAATTTTCATAGCTTTTATTAAAACAGTTAAAGCTTCAAAAATTTTTCCCTAAAGTAATTTTTTGCGCTACATGGCAAAATCTCTAACTTGTCATACGTGTTATTTGATAATATGCACATTGTAAAAATGTAATTTATACGAAACATTTGTTAATAAGCAAAAATTATATTGCTTGAATTAAACTATTAAGGTAAATTTAAAATTTCACAAATTTCTCGTTTAGTAACTGTTATTTAGCATCGTTTAACAGCTGAAATTTGTTGAAAATTAATTTAAATAAATGCTTGAAAAATGCTTCGAACCGTTTATATTTATGTGAAATTTTTGTTTAAGTGGTAATTAATGAAGTCGAATTGCTTTTATCTGCTGCGAGTCTTCCAACTCATCATGTTTACAAGAACTATTGAAAGTCTTTCAATTCTGGAATGCCATTTAACAGTTAAAGGTATCTAAAGGTTCTTAAGTCTGTTTCAGAAAGCTTAATTGTTTATCAAAAAATAAGTCATTGTAACCCATACTTGTGGAGCTAATTTTTATTAGATTTTCATCCTATTATTCGAATCTTGTGATATCTTCTAGATCTAAATCTTAATTTGGGCACTAAAGTTTTTAATTAATTATATCTATGGTGCCCGGTATAAAGGGCTTAAGTGAAAAACATTGATTTAAGCATACCAAGTTCTTGGCTTTTATACCAATCGCAGAACAATAATTTCGACTTAGAGTCTTTTGTACAAAGAAATGTACTTTTGTATACAAGATTGATAAACTTAACCTTTTTATACAAGTCAAAAGATTTTTGTTTTTATCAATACTAACAAATATCTAAAAATCACTTCTATTGACTTAAGCCCTTTATATCGGGCACTATAGATATATTTCTGTGGTATAACTTTTTAAATACACCGGAAACATCACCGCATTGCTAAATGATAAACGAGAACCATCATATTTCTCTTCACGCATTGAAAATGTTATCTTTTCCACTACCTTCCAATCCTATCACCGACATTTTATTCCCTTTTTATATAGATACGACATGATGTGTTTGTTTCTGTTATTTTTTCAGTGAAGGTCAAAAATTGAATCTGAAAAGACATTTTTCTTCCTCTAAAAAAGGTTCTCTTTATCTGTGTATACGACGAAATATTTTAAAGGTTTTTTTTTTTTTTTTTAATTTATTAGAAAAATAGACGCGTGTAAATTTTAGTAAAACAGTACGAATACAAAGATAATTATTTCAGAAGCAAACATCATAAACTTCGTCCTTTGGGGAATCCGACTTAGAATTTTAAATCATCACGTTTGGTGATTAGTAATGAGCTTTAAATCTAAAATCTAGTAAATAGCAGTTGTGCTTTAAGAATGATTATTCCTCTTTCCTGTATTATCTTTGTTTGCTGTTTTAAAATTTCCCTAGCTTGTTTGTCAACTGTGTTGCGTTTCTTGTCTTTACCCGTTGTTTTATATGTCTACCCTTAATACGAACCATTCCTCTATTTCAGGGGTTCCCAACCTTTTTCCTACATAGATCCTTTTAAAATAATGATTTTCTTCATCGACCCCTTCAGATTTTTCTCTATAATATACAGCATACAACATAATTATAATACTAATAATTGCACACAAAACACTTGAAGATAACAATTTGACTAAGAATATGAACAAAAAATTTGAAAAAGTGTATCATTTGGTTTATGTTTTATTATTTTTGTACCATTTTCATTTTTAATAGCACAAATATAAAAAAGATTTCAGAAACACAGAATGTAATTGCACAAAAGTTCGATTTCAATTAATGTGGTAGTTGTGCTTGATGCTTTGATACAATTTTTTTTTAATGTTTGGCCTGAAATTTCTTATCATTATATAGTCACAATAACTAACATAACGAATATAAATATATATTTATACATATTAAAACGGATATTATTATCTAATAATTACATTCCTAAAAAATTTCATTAAATTAAATTTTAAAACAGAAAAATTTATCATCAACCCCCAATAGACCCCCTAGAATACTATAGACCCTTTTTAAACTTCCATCGACCCCCAAGGGGTCCACCTGGACCCCATTGGAAATCCCTGTTCTATTTCATAGTTTGGTTTGTCTGTTCTGAAACGCTACTGAGAGCTTGTACCACTCGGTTATTATTCTGGAACGTTCATACTCCAAATTCACCATGTTTCAGCGAAAATTTACATTTTACATGCAATTTATATTTATCCACTGGATAAAGATTAGTATACTGTATTTTTCGAACCATAAGACGCATCTCACATTTATGGGAGGATTTTTAGAAAAGAATATTATGTATTTTGTTAGGTATAGAAAGATATTTTCAATTTCTTAGTTAATAAAGATAAAAATATATATAATAAATATATATATATATATAATAAAATATTCATTTTATTTTAATCTTACCTTCGGGCCATAAGACGCACCCCAATTTTAAGTCGATTTTTTATGTAAAAAGGTAGGCCTTATGGTCCGAAAATACGGTAATTGACACTTGTTATAGTACATTTTAACAGTATCAATGTGAAGTAACCTTCGCAAAAATATTTTTCACAGCAGGAAGAGTCACCTTCCAGCTGTATATTATAGGTTGTTGATTTCTGTCACGCGTCAGAGAGATAGATATTTATGCCATCGCCTTTGGAAAAGACTTCTGCAGTTCCAATTATACTTTGCCAATATTCACACACTAATCTGGGAAAAAATAGTAATACCTGAACTTACGTTACTTTTTTGTATATTTGTTCCTGAAATAGCTAACGCGACAGTAGCGATGTCTTGTTCTCGTTAAAGGGAAAAGTAATGCAGCCAAGCTTTACCGATCTCGGAGCATATGTAGAACTCTGAAACATACGCATTTCATTGATTCTCTTGAGAATTATTGCCTTAAATAAGTTGGCCGTCTTCTTCCTTACAGGAGGAAAACTGTACATTTCTAACTCATTATCTGCGCTTTCATCTTCCACGACAGCTGTTACTGTACATTTTTTCCCCCGACAGACGACACGTGAAGAAATATAATCCTGCCTCGGAGCTACTGTCTCAACGCAGTGTTTAGCGAGAGTTGATTCTTACCCCTATTTTTACTTTTTAACCATAGAAACGTTACAAAAAACTGCATTGCCACCAACCAAACGATAAAACTGCAGCAGCGACCTGTGACAGTGCGGTTTGCGGTTCAGATTCCTTTGTCATTCTCCTTTGATGTGACGTCACGGTAGAACAAAAAGCCAAAAACAACGCCCAAAAAGTCAACTGCCCGCGACATCCCTTTTCATTGCATTTTGCACGTATAATAAACACAAATGTATACAAAATGTATGCTGATTCGGGTTGGCTCATTCTATTCTTTACATAAACTCCCGGTTTGCCGGCACGTCACGAAATGTATTTTCTGTTATTATTCATGTTTGCCTCACCGAGAGCAGATGCAAACGCGGATATAATTTTGAAAATAAATGAACCAGATTTACGAAAGTAACATATCATAATGCAAGCTCGTTTTAAAATTTTTTTTTTTTTTTTTTTTTTTTTTTTTTTTTTTTTTAAACACGTACTAATGTTGCAAAGATTTAAGTCAGTGGGTGTGTGGAGGGGGGGAGGGGTTGTGAACTTCCTTTGTACCAAAACTACTGCAACTAACACAAAAATATGAATATCCTACCCCATTTGCTGCAGCACTGGCTATATTAAGTTGGAATTCTACTTTTATTTGTAGCTTAGTCCAAAAACCCCGGATAATGGTAATGTTGTGAAAAGGGGAATGCACAATCTTTAACCGCCCCGCCGTTAGACTTCCGGAAACCTGATGACCAATCGCCACGATAGCATCCGCTCGACTAGGACCCACAGGCCCCAAGACTTGGTCTCGCAACTCCCTACCTCACGGAGCTGTCTAGCCTCCAAAATTTACCTATTTCAACCGTGAAAAAAACCCAGGGCAACCACCATACCGTGTCCTCTCCTCTTTTGTACTTTTATTATAAAAAGGGGGAAAGTACATATCGCGCCCCGCCAAGAAATGTGACAAAGCTCAAAATTGCAGCATTAGAGAAAAATCAACTGAAAGAATACTATACAGCTTGAACTAGATTTACAATAAAACTGATACAACTGCCCCCGGGTGGACAAATTGCGAGATAGAGATGTGTCTCTTTTCGTGCACGATGGGGCACTTCATACATATTTTTCAATGACATAACCTCAAAATTTCCATTTTTTGACTTGTGTCACTTTTCCTGCCGGGCTGCGATATATATCATCTGCGGCCACTTGCGTTGTCGAGTGATTAGCGGCGAAAACAACCACAATATCTGCCAAGGTGTGGATGTTTCTGTATTGTACCTTCATAGGAAATAATCACTTCTACTGGCAGCTCTCCTAATGTAGTAACCAATAAGTTTCGCTGTTGTGTCTATTGTGTCTGTTGTGCGCGAATGCCCTCAGGTGAATCCTCAGCGTATATATATATACCGACCGGGTGGCCATAATTAAGGTGACAGTGCTCACAGAGTTCTGTAGCGCGATCTATTTGAGAGAATGACGCCACATTTTGTAGGAAGATTAAACAAGACGGGGGACGAAGGATTCCGCGAAAAAATAAATTAGTTCCAAAAGTCACCGCTAGGGGAATATTTGGCGCTACGATGGACCTACGATAAATTCCGCTGTGAACCCACACCAAACAGTTACCTTTGGTGAATGTAAGGGAATTTCTGTGACTGCATGTGGTGATTTGTCATCCCAAATTCGGCAGTTCTGGGTATTCACAGTTCCATGCGGGTAAAAGTGGGCCTCGTCTCCCCATAAGATTTTCCACGGCCAAGCATCATCCACCTCCATTCTGGCAAGAAAGGTGAGAGCAAAAGTCAATCGCTTATCATGGTCGGGGTACAGTAACTCCTGTACACGGCTGATCTTGTACGGATAGAAGTTGATAATCTTTCGTAAGATTTTCCATACCGTACTGTAAGGCATATCCATATTCCGAGCTAATCCACGAGCGCTAGAGGTGGCAGCAATATTGTCTGGTCCTCTGTCGACAATCGCCGTGGCAACTGCTTCGATTGTATCCTGTGGTACAGGTTTTCGTCCTCTGCCTGACTGAACCTTCAGAGAACCTGTTTTCTCAAACGTCGCAACCATTGCTTTTAGCCCATTAACTGACACAGGACCGTTACCTTTACGCATTTTTTTTTGTGCGTTCTAAAAGCACGAAGAGCGGCTGACGCGTTGCACTGGTTGAGGTAAAAGAATTTGACCAGTAACGCACGCTCGACTAAAGAAGGAGACATTGCACATAAACTTTCAATCCGATTGATTCGAAACTTAACACATTGCCTTTTAAAACCCAAGCAGCTGGCACTGTGCCAATGGATGTAACGTGAAATTTGAATAAAGAAATTCTTCTTCTGCTCAGCGTACGTGATATTGCAGATCACGAGACTTTATCGGTGTTTATGTAGATTTTACGCTTTTTTAAAAGTGTTGCCATATTGCACTTGAACTAAATAAGAAAATGTGCATAATAAAAGGTAATTTTATTCCGTATTAATTTGCATTTGGTAACACTCTATTTTCTATTACACAGTGCCAAATATTCCCCTAGCGGTGACTTTTGGAACTAATTTATTTTTTCGCGGAATCCTTCGTCCCCCGTCTTGTTTAATCTTCTTACAAAATGTGGCGTCATTCTCGCAAATAGATCGCGCTACAGAACACTGTGAGCACTGTCAGTTTAATTATGGCCACCCGGTATATATGTATATATATATATATATATATATATATATATATATATGATAAATAGATAGATCACGTTAAAAGCTTTCAAATTGAGTTCACTTGATATCCCGGGATTTACGTCGCACACATGACACTTCCATTGTTTACTTGCGGTTACCTGTCTTAGTGCGATGATGATTGAATTTGGTATCCATTTCGGCGGCAGCTGCGATCTAAAAGCAAGCAGGTGTGGATGTTCGTCATTGGATAAATCTTTGCGCATCTGCCGGCATCCGTCAAGCACATCTCCAGTAACTTATGCTCCGAGAATGGTTCTAGTTACGCAATAGGAAAAATTAAATTGTTAAATTACGGGTGCTTCTGTCCGGAAAACGCTGCAAAATTTACCCCAAAGGTTATCCTATTCACTCTCAGGTGAATCGAGTTAATATACGCGTATGCGGGTAGGATTCAAGAGGATGTGTTGTGACAGATGCTAGTAACAAAGAAGTTGGCATTTTTTTCGTTCTGTAATTTAAACGTTTTTGTTTTGGATAACTCTTAGAGGTAAATCGACGTAGGTATTCTCAACACACTGGCGAAATACGTGCATCAGAACAATAAGTTCCCTATAAGGTTACGCTATCTTATGAAGTTTTGCTAAAATAACCATATAAGTTTTCGCTGAGGCCACTATAATCCATCACCACAGTTGCCAATTTTATCGCTGTCCAGAAATTAAGCCAACAGTTATTAACAAATTGGCCTATTGTGTTAAAATCCTTTTTTTTTTTTTTAAGAGAGAGATACAGAGAGTGTGTGTGTACTGCCAGCCAGATAAACAAATGAGTGAGTAGTTAACGAAATTTAAAATATTCCGCATGATTAGCGTTAGAATGCCTCTAAAACACACTAGTCTATAAATAAATTTTCCGCAAAATATGTCGATTTACTCCATGCATCAGGCCCAGATTTCCGCATGGGCAAGTGGGGCACTTGCCCAGGGCCCCCTAATTTAGTATTAAGTTGTACATATTTTTGAAAATTTGGTTTTAGGTTAATTCAGTAAAGGTGGGCAGTGGCGGATACAGAAAAAAAATCCTGGGTGGGGCACAGTGCACCCACTATATTCATTTCAAAAGAAAATTTCCTGAATTTATTTATTAACATTAAAAGTAAATTAATTAACACATTATTATCATTATTATTATTATTCAAATGTTTGACTTGTTGGTCGAAAAATTTTTGAATTTCCGGTCTGAATTTATGTGGGGGGGGGGGGGGGGGCTTGGTGAGTGTCCCACATGTTCATGTGGAAATCTACTCCTGGAGGAGGAGGGGCACATGGCCTCACTCTGGATCTGTCCTTGGAGGGGGGCCCCAAAGTCTGCTTTGCCCAGGGCCACATTGGGTCAAAGTCGGGCCCTGCCATGCATGCTTCATAAACGCCACTCTAAGGGCCTGTTCACATAGAATCCGTCAGCGTTACTCGTGTTGACATATTTTAAACCAATCACAGACCTTAACAGTTTCGTAGCTAATCGTTTGGAGGTTTGTTATTGGTTAATTGTATTTCAATACGAGTAAAGCTGACGGACGCAATGTGAACAAGCCCTAAGACATCTCGGGGTACCTTTAATATTTTTTAAATTTCATAATGATCAAATGCTGTTAACTAAAACTCGTTCATTATTTTTCCCTTCATAGAAGGGAGTCACGGAATTATTGATGACAGCTGTAATCGTGTAATAATTGAAAGTAATGACAAAGATCTTGCCCGCACGCGTAAGATTACTCAACCTGTGCCTTTGTGTTGTCAAACTGGTTTCTTTTTCTCCGAGTTGATATCTCGCTTTTTCTGTGACTCAAAAAAGGCGATAGAACGGACAATGGTGTTGAAAATTTATTAAAACCGTAATTGCAGTTGTTACCAGCTATTTAGAGTGATATATGTGGTTGGAATTATAGTGATGTTTTAAATTAACAGACGCAATCTTATTTGACCTTCCCAAGGACTTTTCAACTCAAAAAATGTAAATTGTTAGAAGTCATTTCATGAGTCATGGATCTTTTTTATCTTCTAAGACGAGCAAGAGAAACTACCGAGAAACAACTGCTTCTTGTAAATTTTTGTTTTATACGAGTATCCTATCCAAATTATTTTTAATATAGGAAACATATTGAATCTCTTATCTTAGTCAATATTTTTGTATATATTACCTATATTCGTATCATATCCAAATTATTTTTAATATAGGAAGTTGTCAACATATTGAATCTCTTATCTTAGTCAATATTTTTGTATGTATTACCTATATTCGTATCATATCTAAATTTTTTTAATATAGGAAGTTTTCAATATATTCAATCTCTTATCTTAGTCAGTATTTCTGTATGTATATTACCTATATTTCTCTATATTTTCTTTGTATATTTTTGTTTCCAAAAAAGTGTATAATCAGGCACTGAAAAATAACTGCTTCTG
Source organism: Dolomedes plantarius (assembly GCA_907164885.2). Classification (NCBI taxonomy): domain Eukaryota; kingdom Metazoa; phylum Arthropoda; class Arachnida; order Araneae; family Dolomedidae; genus Dolomedes; species Dolomedes plantarius. Next base: position 108,285,528 of record OU015498.1, read on the forward strand.
TTGAATTTCTTCTTGTTTTCTATCCAAACTACTTCTAATAAAGGAAGTTCTCAACTTATCCAATCTCTCACAATGGTTAGTAATTCCGTTTGTTCCCAAACTATTACGCAATGCAGATTGAAAATTACAAGGTTTTCTTTATTATTATTATTATTATTGTTGTTGTTGTAATCTCGAATAACATTTTTATCCTTCCTGATAACTTTAACTACTTGAAAAAGAAGTTCCTGGCTTCATTATATATACACACAATTCCACATTTGGAATTTCTTTCCCTTCGGTATACTCATCAGTTATGCCTTGGAAAACGTAAATTTCGCATAAAAAATATCGAAATTTTGAAGAAGAAAAAAAAATTACATTGTATAAAATTTCGCATTTATTCGCAAAAAAAGGAAACATATGTAAATATATATATGAATTCATAAATTTGCATTTATTAGAAAAATCACAATTTTACTTACTTGGTTAGGTAAGAATCAAAATTCTTAGTTAAAAGCTAACATTGTAGTAGTCTCTACACATGTTAGCTTTTAACTAAGTCTACAGTACTACTTTTATTTAGTAAGTCTTTAGCAATAAGTAATAAGCAAATTTCGAGAGTGAGATCTCTCAATTAACGACCGTGGAGGGTCTCAGATAAACAATTATGGTAATAAATTACTACTATAATTACCTAATTTCACTTAAAAAGCCATTTATCACCATGTTTTCGCCGAAAAGTAGTAAAAGCATATTTTTCACATTTAATCGCTCATATCGGCAAATTTCGCATTTATTCGCATCAATTTCGTGAATACGAAAATTACGTATCCCTAGTTATGCCTTGCTGAGGAGTTTACAGTAAGGGCGAAACCTGGGTGTAATGCCACTTGGTACGCTGGAGACGTATATTTTTATGCTGACATTTTTGAGAGGCAGCATAATTGAAGATCTACTGTCGACGGTGTGTCGTATAGAAAACTTTGTACATGTATGTGTAATATATATTTACTTTCTTAAAAAAATAAAACTCTATTGGTTGAGCTTACAAGCAGTTTGCGTAGCAAATTAATTGGTTAAAACAGTTAAGGTAAGTTGGGATAACTGGGCCGTAGATTTTCAACTTTTTTATATACTCTACTTTTAACACATTAAAATTATACTAACATGTATAATTTTCAAAAATTTTTGTGTTGCATGCATTTTAGTAAGTCTTAGGGAGTCTGTTTAGGCTATGGTATCGATTTTTATTATATATATTATATATAAATATTGTATATATTTTTAAATACAGGGCCCAGTTCCCCTGATAAATGGGTTAAGGGGACCACCGAGGTCTATTTCTCGTAAGAAACAACAGAATCTGTGACTGGGTAACTGGGTCCAATGCTTGTAGATCTAGATAAAGAAAAAAATTTCTACCCTATTTAAAAATATTTTTTCAAAGCCATGACCAATGTTGTAAGATAGACCAGTGTTGCCACGACAGAATGGAATTCCCACCTAATATGTAAAGGAAAAATCTGGGAGGGGATGGCCCAGTTACCCCAAGGGCCCAGTTACCCCAACTTAACTTACTTTTCTTAAAAATTTCATTTTCAATTTCTCAAACTAATTGCTAAGTTATGACGTAATATAATTTTAGTGATACATTTTTATTTGGCGCTCAAAATTGAGAAGCGCTTGACAGGTCCCACAGGTTTCCTTCTAAATATTCGTGGGGTTATTTAATTTTTACCATGTTTTTATTAACTCGCTTTCTTGTTTGTTTGTGTGTTTGTCTCGTAGAAATCTTGCAATCGATTTTTAACTAACTTCCCGACTAGCTAGACATTTGAAACTTTTAGAATAGCTCAGAACACGATTACAATGCATTTTTTAAATACTTTTAGCCATCTTTAAGCAGAATTAAATTAATTTTCAGTTATTTTCAGTTAATTTTGTTTTGTAGACTGGTGCAGCCATCTATTGGCCGGAACGGGAACGAAAAGCTAAATGCAAGTTACCTTCCAATTAACTTCATTTTCTTTCAAGCTGATGGGATAATTCATCAAAAAAATTTTTAAAAAGTATTTATTAATACATAGCATTGTCAAGTTTATATGATTCAACAGAAAATTTAAAAACATGGTATATGAAAAGTTCTTTTTATCTTGTAATTATTATATTTTATAAACAACGCATTGCAGTCTCTATCATAATTTTCCTTGAATTTTTAGCATTATTTTTTACTCTATTGTAAATTGGATGGCCCTCGAAACAGCGTCATGAAACTGCGAACTTCCTTTATTTTATTTATATATCCTATCAAAATAACTTTCAACAAATATGAAATTGACTGATAAACTTCTCGAAGGAGATCCACGAAATACGCAAGACAAATAAAGTTTGTAAACATCTTATCAAACTCTTTGATTGCATCTATTCTTTTATTTCCTGTTTCGTATACCGGAATAAAAGTACACATCCTCCTTGCTACGCAGCGGGGAGCTTGGAAGTTCGCCTCAGTTATCGAACGGCAACCTTGATGATATGGAGTAATTGATATTGGAAACAATTCGTAAATCCGTGTCGTAATGATACTGATTGATTAATTGTTCTCTGAATGCTGTAATAATTTCCATGTTTCACCATTTGGGTTTCGGCCAGCAAATATTTTATTGATGTCTGTGATTGTTGCGTATAAATTTTGTTTATCTAATTCGTAATCGTTTTGTTCCCTTAAAATAATTCTCAGATTTTTTTGTTTGTTTGTTTGTTTAAATTGGATATCAGTGTTATTCAATATCACAGAACGTACTTTGGTGCGTAAATCAGTACTTATGAACAATCACTGGATCCATATATATACTCTACTCATTATATATATATATATTTTAAAACAGTATAATTTCTGAGGTCACGGAGAGAGTGTAATTTCTCACTTTTCTGCCCTAAACAGCTATTTGTTGCAGCTAGAGCACTAAGGGCCTGTTCACATAGGAGTCCGGTAGCGGAAGCGTCAAAGTATTGAAATATATTTAACCAATGACAAACCTCCAAACGATTAGCAACGACGTTTTTAACGCCTATGATTGGTTTATTTCCGTCTCAGCGCCATCTTTCCTTTTACGCTTCCGCTACCGGACTCCTATGTGAACAGGCCCTAAAACTTTTTTTGGGAGATATTTTCCCGCGTTGATCATTCGGGACACTGCAGAATATATGATTTAGCACATATATGTTAGCGAAAAGGCCTCAGAAGTACCTCAGCCGACAGGTCATCACATTCATAATTTTTCACAAAATAAATCGTAAATTCAAAATTTCACTTGAACACGATAAACAGGATTGTCTTAAAAATTTGTAAAACCCTGGTTAAACTAGGTATGTCCGCAATTGCGAATTTTTGTCTAGTCACGGACAGGACTGTTTTACGGCGAGTCTCATCGTGTGGGTATTCATCCAAACATACCGCAATTTCTGGTGGCTCCTAATTAGCATATTAAATGTGTATATCTTACCTTATAGTAATTTACCTGTACTCCGTTCACTATTCAAATAGCTGTTTAACTAATTTGAAAAACAAGGTTGAATTGCAAGAGAATAACAAAAAAATTTTCAGGTAGTCTCTTCTAACGAAACTACCGCGGGTTATTAACGTAGGATTACTTATTATTGCTTACCTCTTTTGTACGTATATATGTATCTCTCTCTCTCTCTCTCTATATATATATATATATATATATATATATCTTTATATATAAAAGGCAAAGTCTGTGTGTGTGTGACCGAGTTTTTGTCTGCTCGCGGCGCAGCGCAAAGACGGTAGGTCGGACAGTCTTGAGATTCGACACGAAGATGCCTCCCGAGGTCTCATTATGCACCTCGAAGCCCTTTTTTTCGATTTTTTAATTAGATTTTCCGTAATTAAATATTTAGTCGCGATTTGGAGCTCCCGGACGAGTAAAAGCTCCGTAAATCCTAACGTATCCGTCCAAGAATTTTTTTTTTCGGACGAGCCTATACGGGAAAGATGACACTATACGGAAATCACAATTAAAATTGTCTGTCTTAATTTATCGATTAATTGTGATTTTTTTTCGATCGCCTGTATGCACCCGTTTTTCGGAAAAAAAACGCGATTTTGTCCGTGACCCTGTTTTCCAAATTGTCGAATCGATACATAAATGTCGTTACATTTTTACGAAATTTTTATCTCAGAGACCCTAGACATCACAGTTTCGAAAGCCAGAACCAAAATTAATTTACAAATTGTAGTTATTTTTTAATAATTTATTTTATGATTCGGAAACTCTTGCGAGAAATGTCATTTTGGAGATTTCGTTCTTCATTTCCGGACGAAGGTAGCGGGTGAAAATAGGAGAAAAACCAGTTTTTCGACGTCATGCACGTGATGTGTTGGGGCGTTTGTTTTCTATGAATGATTGGGTGGTTAAAGGAAATCGATTACTATTGCAGTGATAATCGATTAAAAAATCACATTTAGTAATGCCGTAATTTTTTTGGCCAGCACTTAGTTAATATCATATAATTTGTGGTGTATTTGTGGAAGAAATCTATGAAGATTTCAAAGAATTTCAGCATGTGGAGCATGTGATATATTCGCTTTCAAGGAAATCGATTACTATTGCAGTGATATTCGATTAGTAATCCTATGTCAAAAATTTTGCCAAATTGTGCCAGAAAGGATTAAATTTATATGGGTAAAATAATGTATCGTGGTGAGGAAAAGGATGACAGCGACGCCCATTAACAAAGGGTTAAAGCTACTAAAAAATTGGTAATTACATTTCCCGAGCAACGCCGGGACGGGTACAGCTAGTATATATATATATATATATATATATATATATATATATATATATATATATATATATATATATATATATATATATATATACGTATGTATATATACATATATGTATATATACATATATGTATATATATATATGTATATATATATATATATAATATATATATATATATATATATATATACATATATATATATATATATATATATATATATATATATATATATATATATATATATATGTACGTATGTATATAGTATACATATATGTATGTCAAATTTTTGACGCATCTTGGTACTTTTCTGTTTAACTTGTCCAAGCGATAGACTGGGTTTGGCGCGTTGCCAAAATTATAAATTGCGAGGACGGGCGGATGGACAGTTTTAGCGTTTGAAATTTTCCTTTGCGCAGGACCGTTATGGAGGAACATAATCTTACGTTAAAATTTACTTGTGAATAACATATTTATATTTATTGAAGAAACATCAGAATCTAGTTTAAAGGCCTTTTTTTAAGAAAAGAAAAAGAAAAGGCCTACTTAATGGATTAGTTGTCCTGGTTGTAGTTTAGAAGTGTCCGTTTACGAAAGGGCCAGTTCCCATCAGGGCAAGAGCCACACATACGTCACCTTGTCTCCGTGATTCAATACTAGGAGTCTGGCGAGAGGTCTTAAAAAGGTAGGACGGATAAAGAATGTAGGACGGATTCTCAGCTGCCTGCTGTAGAAGTAGGAAGAAATTACCATAGCTGGGAATAAAGGTTTTTATTGCAGTGCCGCGATAAATCTAAATCAAACCGCACTTTACCTTTTGTTAATTTCGTTGACACTTCAAACGATTTCCACCGGTTCTTTCCGTTGAAATTTTAAATTAGTCAGCAACACTTTTATGCACATGCTGCAGTCATTTTACTTTTTTTCTTCTGGTGAATAGCTATCATTATACATTTTTTAAAGTGAATTTATGACTGTAATATATTTTTATGTCATCAACTGGTAGAAACATCCCACTAAACGCCCACGACGGCCCACCCACTGTTGACGGATCACTTCCCTTTCTATCTATCAATTTTTGTGCCTGTGGATGAAATAAAAAAGATTAGAGAAATAATTTAACAGGGGGACGGCCAACCCTCGTTGGCGAATCCTTCCCCTTTCTACTTATTCCTTTTTTCCTATGAAAGCCGAGTAATTTTTTAATTTTTTTTATTTTTATTTAATCAATGCGGAGGCACTTGTCGTGAAGACATTCGCCTATAATACACCGCAGTTTTGTTGGCCATTTTATTATGGGGGCACCATATAGGCGGACCAGCATTACCCCCTATGAAGGGACGATACAAACGGAGGCGTTTTAGTGGCGCGACGCCGGGATTCGATCCGAGCACCCTCATCACCGAAAGCCAACGCGCTGTACTACAAGGTAGGGATGCGACATCGATGTCGATGTTTTCAAAACATCGATGTTTTGATAAAAACATCGATGTTTTAAACATCGATTTATTGAAGCCGATGTTTTTTTAACATCGATGTTTTGTGCTCGATGTTTTACGTTGTATCGATGTTTTTTTTTAATGAAAAAGTACCGTAAATAAAAAAATTTACCACGTAGCATAATTTTCACACTCAGTAAATGTAAGTCTGAATTCTGAAAAGGACGAATACAAAAGGGGGAATGATTCCTAAGCAAACAGACAAATGGCAATTAACAACCAATGAACCAATCAGAGCGCTTGGAATGTTCCTGACACTCCAGAACCTTCCATGGGGTTTTATTTTACAAATAGTATATACACGAGTGCATCCATTTAAGTTTTTGTTTCGTTCTGGTTTTATATAAGTTGACGTTAATATTATTAGTAAGATGCCTCCCAAAAGTACCGTTTGGAAATATTTTTACAAAACCTCTGACAAATTGGCGAAATGCAATATTTGCCTTAAGTCCCTTAAAACTTCTGGCACTACCACGAATTTATCTGGACATTTGAAGGCAAAACATGGCGATATTTACAACGAGAATTTTGAGTCATCAATGCAGCAAGGCAAAAGCAACCAAATTTTTGTCATTTGTGTCAGCCCAATCACAGAGTAAAATTAAATCACACACACCCCACGACTAACCGAAGAAACATTAATGTTAGAGGTTACAAACCAGTTTTAAAAAATGGATGTTCTAAAACATCGATGTTTAAAAACATCGATGGTTTTTGGGCGATGTTTTATTAGCATCGATGTTTTAATATTGAATATCGATGTTTCAAAACATCGATGTTTTGTTATCGATGTCGCATCACTACTACAAGGCCGCCACAGGCCCAAAGCCGAGTGAGTTAAAGCTGCTGTGTACTAACCCTATTGGATTCGTTCACCTCAGTGTTAATCCAAAGAGAAAATGTGTCTACTATTTACAGCTACATAAATGCTGATAATCCAATAAAAATAGTATTTTCAGATAGCCTGAAGTTTTCTGCACCTTGCGACAGGATTCATTTTATAAATTTCGTCCACCAAAGGAATTGAAGAGCGTTTAAAACACGCTATACCAGAAATTTTCCCTGAATAATTTAAATTTTAAAATATTATTTGCATTTTAGCATGGCAAAAAAAAACATAACAATACAGATTAGAGCTAATTATTTTATTTACATGGAATATGTAGTATAACATCTAAAGATTAGCGTCGTACTAAATTGCCTTTGTCTAAAACAAAAATTAATTGTGTGGGTATCAACACTTACGCGTAATTCAAAAACAGCTGACCTCCAATCATACAGCATAGGGGTGACTGCAATTCACTTTGTTTCTCCCACTTGTAAGATATAGGAGGGATAAGTGAAAGCGGGAAGTGTATTAAGGAAATGAAGAAGGAAAATATTATAATATAACATGCCGGCAGCTGCAAGAATATTGGCCAGTGAGAGCAGCTGCCTGTCGATGTAAACAAACAGGCTGACGTATTAAATAGAATGGGAAAAGGGTATAAGGTATTCGCGCTCATGGAGAAGAGCTGTAGAGGCTACCGGCAGGTGATTCACACACGTATCTCCTCAAGAACGAACGTACCAAACCTCAAGGTAGGAAAGTAAGTGTCTCGTGCAAATCATCGAAATTGGAGCTCATAATTTTTTTTATGAGCTAAGTCGGTGAAGCAGCGCATACCTAAAATGATAAATCCAAAGAAATTATTCCATGATTTCATTTTTAACTACGGGAAACTGTGTTAACCGCTTTCTGCAAGACTAAAATAATAAAAATCTTTTTTTTTTTTTTTTTTTTTTTTTTTTAAAAGAGAAAAACGATTAAGTTGTCTATTTGTGTAACTACATTTTATTTTCGTGTGATTTACCTGACTTACAATAGTAGAATTTAAATTTTCTTGAATACTTAAGTTTCACTAAATTTTTTTTAAATGTATTTTCATCCTAGATTATATATATTGGCTCTCTTTGTTACATTTCAGTACAACCCTGTCATCAGTTTTTCCTGTTTAATTCGCTGTTGAGGAGAAATTCGAAAACCAATGAGACTATAGAAATATTAGTGTTATACGTAATTTTGGACCAAGCGAAGTACAAAAAAAAAAGAAAAAAGGAAAAAAAAAAAAAGAAATTTCAATATTTCTATAAAAGCAAGGCATATGTACGTATTCAACTAAACTCTATAAAATATATCATTGAGTTGAGCCAGGATAACGTGATTATATTTAAACACATTTTTATTCTGTTGCTAGTTTCTATGAAGAGAATTCCATGCGTCATTAACTTACCATTTTATGAAACTTTTTTAGAATAGCTTTTATATGCTTTAATGAGAGTCTAGAAGAACGACTGTAATTGTATGGAAGAGTGCCGTTAAAAGAATTTATTGTGTAAAATGAAACAATTAAACATCATTTGGTGTTCTTTAGTGAGGAATACTTGAGTGTCATTGTAGTTATAATTATTAAGTTCAACAAAAATAAACTAAACAAATACTCGTTTGAGTATTTTTTTACTCAATCTGAATGAGTATTGTTTTTCCTTAATTGAGTGTTATTATAATAATCTTGGTTGAGTATTTTTACAGAATTCATTACTAATCAACACTGTATCTCCTGAATTTTAATAACAATTTGAAAAGATTTGGTTACAGCAATTTGAAAAGATTTTTACAGAATAATTTTAAAGATTAAAAGGATTAAGTTTCGTAACGTAGTGGTTAAAAGCTTCAAGCTGCCACACCACAGGTCCAGAATTCGATCCAGCGACTGGGCAAGGTCGACTCTGACTTTCATCCCATGAGTGTGTCGATAAATGAGGACCAAGCTTGCTTGGGAACTAAACTCTGGGGTCCCACGTCAGGTTGACCACCTGACTGAGATATATGCTATATGGCACCCCAAGCCCACGGTCAAAAAAGAGGAGATGGGCACCGCCGGCCTTGGACCACAAATGACTGTTGTGCCATGAGTTTAGTTTAGTTCGTAAAGCTTGATTCGGTTTAATTTATCGTTCATGGTTTTTTTTCCTCCTTCCGAGTAGGAGAAAGTTGTTGCCAACTGGCGTTATAAGATTAAGAACATTAAATAAATAATGAATTTGCGGAGGTGAATTTAAAAATATGTTGAGGGTATAATACAGGATATACAAAGACCATTCTCGATTATCAAACCCTATTTTTTTTTATTTTTTTTTGCTTGACCAATATTGTGTGTGCGTCCGTAATCTGTTACGATGAAGAAAAAAAAAATCAACTCACTGTGACTGGAAAGGGAAAAAGGACGACAGTGAGCCGTAAGGATAGGCGTTCTGTGAATTCAGTCTGCGTCGGATGTGCTGCAGCCATTCACATCTGTCGGCGGGAAAAAAATATCTGATGACTTGAAGAGGCTAAATTTGCAGACCAGAACTGTTATTCCTTCTAGATTTTCTGTGTTTATTTTGAAGCTATGTTTCATGCCCTTTCCCCCAATTGTGTAATAAATCCTTGCAAATAATTAAGACTATCTGGCGTCGGACAAAAGGCGCCAAGAGCATTTGCCAGGAGTTGCGCAACTCCTTACCTATTAAATTAGCTTCCGCATCCGTTCGGCGGCACAGGTGAACTAATTAGTCAACGAGTGTGAACTGTATATAACCATCGCTCAGCTCTGCACCATCGTCAAAAAACATATCGATATGAAATTTTCGCGCAAAATTGTACATACATTTTCAGTTTGAAAGATTTTTTTAAAAATTAGGCATCAATATTTCGATGCCCTGTAAAAAAATATATTACTGAACAATTTAAATTCAACAAACATCTGTCTCATTTTTTAAACGTCAACTTTCATACATAAAAAAAAGAACAAACAACCCATAATCAATAAATACGTATTTCAAAACTATGTATCTCTCTGAAGTCTCAGGACATTAAAAACTGCCGCAAAAATTGTATTCGGCAGCCAGCCCGCCAGCCCCCCCCCCCTGGAAAAAAAGGCCGTTTGGGAAAATTTAAACCTAGTGGGGCACTTAAATTTTAATTGTGATCAACTAAGAATTTCATTTATTATTTAAATTTTAACGTAGGATTGCGTTCCTCCATAACGGTCCTCCGGAAAGGAAAATTTCAGACGCTAAAACCGACCGTCCGTACCTCGCGAGTTATAATCTTGGCAGCGCGCCAAACCCAGTCTGTATAGCTTGGACAAGCAGTAAACAATTAAACAGAAAATTACTAAAATGCGTCAAACTTTTGACATACATTTATATATATATATATATATATATATATATATATATATGTATGTATGTATGTATGTATGTGTATATATATATATATATATATATATATATATATATATATATATATATAGAGAGAGAGAGAGAGAGATACTTATATACATACATAAAATTGTAAACAACGATAAGTAATCCTACGTTAATAACCCGCGGTGGTTCCGTTAGAAGAGACTACCTGATTTTTTTTTATACGTGATATATATGTCTAGCGCTACAAAATTAAAATTAGTTTTGAAGCAGGTGAACTAAAATCGAAAGATTTTTTGTAAACAAGCACGTTGAATTTAAATATTTGTTTTCGAGCAATGAAATCAGAATTCAAAAATATATATTTGTAAATCTGATTTAAAAAATATTGGTAGGTAATTTCCCGTAGCTTAATATGGGCATTGAAGATCTGTGAGGTCAACTGATACGCCGCCTTGATAAGAAACATTAATAAAAAATATTGTATCGTGACAAAATTGTTTAAGAGTATGTAGTTTCATGGGCTTTAAAATATTTCTTATTAAAACTATTTTACTGAGAGTATGTTTTCTTAGATTGTTTACTCTGGAGAAAGGTTATTTGTTACGGTTATATTCGACACACAAAAGTTATGCAAGAAGAGCCAGGAAAATAAAAAAGTTCTGATAAACTTCAAAATTTAACGGTTTTTCGAAATTTTTCAGAAACTCAAAATAAAAAATCACATGCTATGTTTGGTTTTCTAATTTTGTCAATTGTTATATCAGAGTTGCTCGCATACCCCAAAATGTTTTCCTCGTACCCTTGGAGAGAGGCGAAGCACAGTTTGAGTACCGCTTCTTTATAACTATCTTTGTTTCTGAACCAGTCGATTGTTCCATTCCGTTTATTCGTTTAAATCAAAGAGATATTTTTTTGTATATGAAGCACGATTTTCAGAATTGGCGGATGCCTTTAACTGTTATGCAGTTTAACGCTGCTATGATGTGACATTTAACTCGCAGACAATAATTATGAATGCAAGAAAGATTTTTCACATATTCCTATAGATATTTAAAGGTGCTTTATTTTTAGTGTCTCGTCAAAAGAAAACATACACAACATTAGCAATGGCTTCCTGTTGAAGTCAAAAACTCGTCGCCAAATGAACTGGGTTGATTTCCTTTCTTTTGAACGGTAGAAGCGGACATGAATATTTATTTAAATAAATGCTTTTGGGATTTTTTTAAAATTTATGCATACAGGAATTTAAAAATAAAAACATATATTAAGGAAGGGAGAAATTGCTGATTTGTTCCTTTAGTGACAGTACATCACTATGGATCAACGTAAAATCGGTGGATCAGAAAAGGTTGGGGAACCCTTTTTATAGACTCTAAACTGAATATAAAAGCTCATATTTTCAATCTCAGTGTTAATTTTATTCGATAAATTTTAAGTGAAATGAAATGCAGGTACCTATTTGGTAATCCTCCCGTTTGAGAGACGCGTGTGTCAGACAAAACGTTGCTTTTGTTTCCATTTCAGTCGTCGAAGGCACACGTTGTATAGGTGTCGCTCATATCTTCTCACCAAAACTTGAGTTTCACGTGCGCATGCGTAATAAATATAAAACAAACGGGGCCGTCACAGGACAACGTATAGGGTAGACCGGGACATTTTATGTTTGCATTCATTGTGATGATGAGAAAGATCGATGAAGGCAGTAGTTAAGTTGGACAAAATATCTTTTCTTATCCTTTGTGTCTTTTATATACCATATTAAAATTACATTTGTTATTTTATGTGTTTATCATTTCCGTTGGTATTCCGAAAATCAAATCAACTTAGAGGGCCAACCTGCCCCATCGAACGGGGCAGGTTTGCCCAGTGACTTGATGTCCTGCTGAGTTTCATATAGAAACTATTAATTAATATTTTCCAAATTTTCTCTTACGTGGTTATGCTTTAAGATGGGCTGATTGTACAAACTAAAAAAAAATATTAAAAAAATTATAAATTAAAAATATATATATTGAAGAAAAAATGGGCCAACAAACCCCGATCTACCCTATTTATGGCTTGAATCCACCGACTCGTTGTCGTCAGATCAGGATGACGAAATGATATTAATGTACTTGATTAATAGGCAGTGAATAGTAGTGAAATCCTTAATAAAAAAATGCAAGAATCAAAAATTGTTGGTGTGTCCTTCAAATTTGATACTGCCATTCAAACAAACATACGCGACAACTTTCTTTGTTGGCAATTCTGTGAAATTCCTATCTATACTCTCCCAGGAATTTAAAATGATAAAATACTTGATAAAATGATAAGACAAATGGTGAATTGTGATCCTCGAGACCATATTTTAAAGATTTTTCTCTGAATGATTATCCATCTCAAAGAAATTTTTACTAGGATTCTTTCCTTTCCCCCTTTTTTTTTCTTTTTCACGACATATAATTGGACAAAATTGGCCTAGTTTGAAAGAGAGAAATGCGACTCAAAGACAAAAACATGATTCCTTGTTTGTTTTTTTCTTCTTTTTTTTTTCAGTTTGCATACAGAAGCAATAACTGGTTTTTTTCATGCAGCTTGTTTCAGTCACGCGTATTTTATACTAGTGTCTATCTGATGGGCACGTAATATGCACGGATTTGAAACGGGATAACGTAGCTAGGAAACTATACAATAAGGTTAATCTTGGGTGAGGTGTCCGACAGACTTCTACGAGAATCTGGCCCATATCTTCATTACGTCCAGAGAAAACAAACTTAAAGATCTAGTAGAAGAAAACAATGTAGGACAATGTCATAACCATAAAACTTTCGAAATACATTTTTAATATTTTTCTTGGAAATATTGGCAACACCCCGGTATTTTGTGTCTGCCATGAAGTGAAGTTTATGGTTTGAGACTACGATTTTATTACAAAAACTGAAAATTAAATTTATACGTTAGCATACCTTCTTATGCCTCCTCCCTCCTGTAACCTTAACTTTACGATGTATTAACTACAGCAACTCTTATGTGTTTCGTACAACTCGACTATAGTCCGAGGCGTGTTTTGTCTATAGCTGAGTCGGAACATGCCACTGACAAAGTGCACTACTACTTATCCCTGCAATCTCTCGGACATGACCAGTTTTCCAGATAAATAAATTCACGGGAAGCAATCACGCATCCGTGTTCCTCGCTCCGTTTGAGGTAATCAGTGGAGCACAGATAACGAATGGCAGGAGGATGGCAAAAAAACTGCCCAATGTTCCTAGTCTGTCTCTCGAATTTAGCTGTCGTTTCCTCACTTGGACCAAACGCTTTCCTCTTCCAAGAGACCGTGACTTCTCATCCCCCCCCCCCCCCCTCTCCTCAACTCTTTGGATCCTTGACTGATGATTGGAAAGGAGTGATTTTCTGTGTCTTGGTGAATGAAACCATGTATTTACGTCTACTCCTTGAAAGTATGCTCGATGGTTAGTTGCCAGTCAACTGTGGGTGTATGTTACTAATTCGGACAATCTGGGATTTTGGAATGGTTAGTCAGGTCTCAGTCATGAAAGATGTGGGACTATAATTCATATCTACCCCCTCTCCACGAATAAGGGCCTGTTCACATAGAATCCGTCAGCGTCAGCGTTAAAAATTCCGTTGGAGCTGATTCGTTAAATAGGTCAATGATTGGTATACGATTGGTTAAAAAATTTTACGCTGACGCTGACGGATTCTATGGGAACAGGCCCCAAGTGTCAGTGTTTTTTTTTTTCATTTTTATTCTTATTTTGAAAGCCGTAAAATTTGATTATGGTACTGAACGAAAACAACTTTTTATCCATATATTTTATCCATATATAGTAAAGTCCATGATTCAGTTCTATAGTTTATAAACATTTCAACTGGTAAAAATTATCGAGATTCCATTTTCGGATGATAAACTCTTGATTGTTCAGAGGACGGTTAAACTTGGGTGGCAAGGTATTTCGTCATTAAGTTTTGGTGTGAAAATTAATTTGGTTTGCTACGCTAGTTGTTGTTATTGGTGCGTAATCGCTTTGTTCACAGTCAGATTGCCGTGTGAATCCAACAATATTTGAGGGAAATCCACTCTGATGTGGAAAATGTGTCGAATAATGTGGTATTAGTAGAGGAATAACTTAGATTAGCTTTAGTTTCGTAGTTGTACTGCAGTCATCAGTGTCTACGCAGAGCACGGACTTGCTAATCTCTTGGTTTGAATTTTCTTTCTGGGTGTAAGGATGGTGTTGTGTTGTAATCTGAACGTGAACGATGGAGATATGTCTTTTTAAGGATCGAAAATGACTAGATTGAGCCCCTAAATGTCTAGGCTGAGTCATCAGCATCCATCTTCTTTCTCAATTTTGCCAAAACACACGGCACAGAACCACTTTGTTGCTGTTTCAGCTTTCTGCTATTAAAAAAAATCTACATTAAGACTTCCCCTATTTGGCTGCTTTTCGGATTATGCATTGTATTGACAGTGTGAAGTTTTAAAGGAGCTTTATCGAAGTTAACGTTTTACCCTGAAAAGAAATCGAGAAAACCAAAAAACAAATTAACTACGACTGAAATTGAGGTATCCAATATAATCCTTGATATGAATTAGTGCTCTGTCGTGTAATTACCATATCTTTGAGATAATTTTTTCAAATAAAATCGAATGTGAATTGAAATATCGAAACTTTTCTAGGAACCTCAATTATATACCTTTTTAACTTTCATAAGATTACTATAGGGAACTGATTCTTAATGGGAGCTATATTTAATTATAACAATAGAAAGTTCTTGCCCCCATTGCAGTTTAAAACAAGTTCAAAAATTATAGTAGAACTTAATTTTTTTTGCATTAACGTAAGATTTCAGCATTTTTGTGATTACTATAATAATTATTTTTTTAATTATTTCGTTAATTAAAAGCATGAAGAAATAGATTACTCATGCAAAACTAGAGATTATTTTAATTCATGTCTGATGTAAATATTTTTCATAGAAACTTTTTCAATAACTTTAAATATTTACATCGAATATTTTCGTGCCATGTGCCATATACAAAAATAAATAAATAAATAAAGTCACTACAAACACACACTAGGAATTCGATATACGCGCAAAACGCATCTGTGAAGAGTATCTTAAAACATTAAGTTCGAAAACGCCAAAAAAAGCTTCACCTATGCAGTCTGTTTAGTTTGTTTAACATAAATAAATATTTAATGAGAAATCCAATAAGCTGCAAAAAATTATTTTTAGGTATATTTTGATGAATACCCCCAGCTTGCGGGATTCCGAAATAACGGCATCTGCATGAACTATTTTAGAAAACACATCTGTACTTTCTTCGAAAAGAAAAAAAGGGTGGGAGGATTCTTTACGTATGTTTCATTGCGTATAATAATAGATAAGCGTCCCCTACTTTAGCCCCTAAGTGCAATACATGCCTTATGGATCTGAGGAGAATCTTCAAAGCCTTCGGGGATTTTTTTTTTCCTTGTCAAATTTTTTTTCTTTTGTCCGTGTTTTCCCCATTTTTTGTGTATAACTCGGATCTCAGGTAATCCAGTTCTCTCTCATTCGATGAATTAGTTTTCTTCTGCTGCATTGGATCGTTGTATTTATCATAATAGATGCTAAGAAGCTCGTAACCAAAAGAAAAGAGTGCAAGTCTTAACCATATACTGTGGCTCACAAAGGAATTTTACAAGAACGAAACTTGTAAAACTTGTAATTTTATTCTGTGCAACATCTGGAGTTGTTTGCCCCTTGCCTATTTATAGTTGTAAATAAACGACTTGTTAATTGAGGAACAAACTGACCTAAACTTAAAACCTCTGTTAAGGGCCTCGAACTCTGAATTTACTTTGAGGTTCAGTGTTCGCAAATAATATTCACTGTTTTCACTTGGTTGACGGTAGGTTTACAACACACTATCAAAAGTGAGGCACTGTACGTCACTAATTGCGTAGGCACTAGATTTCCACGTTCTACAGGTTTCGACTCATTCTGATTGTCCTACAACTAAATCTGCCATCAAATTTCCACAGGTTTCCTTGCCGTGTAACATATATACGACACATTTCTCCGATGAAAGTTCTCCAAAGAAAGGCATCCCGAAAATTTAGACCATTCTAATGTCGAACATTTTCATATTTTGATTCCACCTTTCTTCTAAATAAAATTATTTTGCTCAAAAAAGTATCGTTTAAAAGCTGATGTAGGAGAACAATCCAAAAAGTATTGTTGGAAACAGCTTTATATCAAGGGTCTTCAACCTGTGGCCCGCCGAAATATTTTGATCATGCAAAACGAAAGTTTGGTTTAAATTTGAAAAAAAAAAAAACCTTAGAGAGGCAAATTCTCTCTCACAAAATAGATCAAGAATGCACGGGGAAAAGTAGCCACGGCACATAGGCTTATCAAAATAATAAACTGGTAACTGTATTCAGAATCTTAAGACAAAATAAACACAAAAAACAGCATGCCAAGGCTCTTTCTTTCCAGGTTCTCACGTGCGTCTAATATGCCTGCATTCATTTTGTTTCATGCAATATAAAGTATAAAATACATTGATTGAGCTCCCATTTTTTTTTGTTGTTGTTGTTTGTGGAAATCAATGAATAAAAACATTTTTTAATTAATGATGATTATAAAGGTACAAAATGCTTTTTGAAACACACCATACACACAAAACTTCAGTGACGTGTTTTGAAGGAATTAATCCTCCATCATCATGCTATAAAAAGCAAATCGAGCAATCATCTCAAACGCTGAAACTCGTTTGCAAATAATACATTTTTTCCTCTGCCTATGTTACTTATTTCACAGATGTGTGGCCCGCGAACATGAAAAGGTTGAAGACCCCTAGGTTAAATAATCTAATGAAAGCTATATCAATGCTTAATTCTCCTCTTGTCGCATATGGTGCCGACTTAAGGTCGTTGTAGCATATTGAATTAAGGAGGCAAATCTCTAATGAAATGTTTTTAAGATTTTTTTCTTTTCCTTTCTTTTGCACATTTTCAACAATGTTTTATGATCTTAATGTACAATTTTATGAATGTGTTTTTTAGACATTAATTATCTGCCAGAAATTCTATCTCTATAAATGATAAAAAAATTTCAGGTAATCTCTTCTAACGAAACTACTGCGGGTTATAAACGTAGGATTACTTATCGTTCCTTACCTCTTTTGTATATGTGTGTGTGTGTGTGTGCGCGCGCGTTGTGAAACTTCTCTGTTTAACTTGTCCAAGCGATAGACTGGGTTTGGCGCGCTGCCAAAATTATAACTCGCGAGGACGGGCGGACGGACAGTTTTAGCGTCTGAAATTTTCCTTTCCTAAGGACCGTTATGGAGGAACGTAATCCTACGTTAAAAAAAATTAAAATCTTGTACAATTGGTAATTTTAGCTCTCCAAATTTATTTATTTATTTATTTTGATTACCTTAAGGTAGAAAATATCGCGAGGCTTTAATTAAAAAATTCTGTTTAAATAATGTAGCTAAGCATTCATATTATTAAAATCATTCGTATTATTTTTTGAAATGATCAAGTAGTCCACTTTTGCGAAAAAAGGAAGAAATATTAAAATGTAGATCTCTCAGATCTTTCTAACTTTTTAGTAGAAAATGAATGCCTATCTCCAGTTTAGTCCAGTTTATAACGCAAGTCAAAGACCCCTGTCGTTTAAAAAAGTAAATAGAACCGTCTTTTAGAAAACGTACACACCAGCTGTTGAATGCGAGATCTACTGAACTCTGCTCCACTTTCTCCGAATAAACTAGCTTGTTTTCCCTAAGATCGCGCGTTTTACGAAGTGCCATACAAATAGACCAAGAGACTGCATATTTAAAAAGCTAAGCCATATTTTATTGTTGCTGAGCTCGTGTCCCTGGATTTGAACAACACTCAGAAATAACCCCTAGGTGATGAAACGAAATTCACTTGATTTTAATAACTGAAAATGAATTTAATTCTGCTTAAAGATGGCTAAATGTATTAAAATAGTGCATTGTCATCGTGTTCTGAGCTATTCTAAAAGTTTCAAATGTCTAGCTAGCCGGGAAGTTAGTTAAAAATCGATTGCAAGATTTGTACGGGACAAACACACAAACACTCAAACAAACGAGAAAGCGAGTTAATAAAAATATGGTAAATAAAATTATGGGCAGTGCTCTCTGTTAATGTAGGGAATATTTGTTGATATCTTTAACGTTTCAGTAATTTTCAATTTTAGTTTTTTTTTTTTGTTTTTTTTTTGGGGGGGGGGGGGAGAACAGCTGGTTGAAAGTGACATCTTTACTTTTAATATTTTCCAGTTAGGTATTGCAAGAGTACCACAAATTCCAGGAAACCCAAAATTAAGTTGCTATACTAAAAAAAACAGTGTCAGTAATTGTTTTATAACACTTGAAAGACTTGCACTTAGTAGAAAAGCTAGTTTTTTTGGATATTTCTTTGATCAGTGAATAACTATTTAAGTAATTATTAAAAAATGCAAGCATTTATTAATAGCTAATTGTCAGAGGGGTATTTTAAAATTCTTTCATCAGTTACTTTCAAGTTATTTTATTGCAAATTTCTAAAAATTTTTTATTTAATTGTTGTAGATATGGGACTGAAATTAGAACGAATATTTTAGGATCATAGGTGGTAAATTTCGAAAATGAATGCTGTTTTATTGAAAACTATTTTTCTGGGGTAAAAATGAAATAAAATTTAAATAAAACATTTGTTGGGTGTTGCAGGTGTATATTATGAAAGATGTCGTGAATAGGTGTCGTCGTATTGTCAAAGACTGCAGGTAATGGATAAAGAAAATAAAATGTTGACTGAAATTTTTCGGTTTGATTTTGGGCAGTTGTAATCACCCGTAACTAATTATTAAGCATTAATAAATTTGTCAAATATTTTCGAAGAAACTGTCAGTAGCATGATGTAGAATCAGAACAGGTACGAATAGAGTACGCTTTCAGTGTACTGGCATCACCTTCTCTACGGTTAATAACGTTCTTCGGCAGAATATTTATTTTTTTCATTCATTAAAAAGTCAGAAGGAAACTCTTTAGCCGCAAAGTAATGGGAAATAAAAAGCATTTCAGATCCGCATAACAAGCCTCTAATTTTTCTGGAAGGAAGTCTTAATTTCGCTACTCAGGAGTTCTTTCAGCGAAGTTCTGGATTCAATTTTAGTTTGGGTACACATTTATAACTGAGTCTTTTGATGAATTGAGGCGGTGAAAGGCAAAGTGGTGTAAGTCAAATTTTCAACTTTTTTTATTTGAAGGCAAAAATGTAATCTCCATGTTCAATTTATAGTGGAATTGCAAATAATTATTATTTGAAATATTATAATAATTATTATCAATTATAATTTATTCAATTTATAGTGGAATTTTTCATAATTTTTGCAGTGAATTGCTTTTGACTTACACCACTTGACTTACTGACTTACACCACTTCTCCTTTCACCGCCTCAATTCTTAAACCCTATTTTCCCTCTCTACTATTTTATTTATATTATATACCAATGAGTATTTGGACACCTGTGCTAGAAAAGAACAAAATTTATTCATATTCAATAGTTGGTAGAGCCTCCACGAGAGGTAATTACAACCTCAACCCTCCGAGGCATGCTTTCCACAAGTCCTTGTAGAACGGCTAGTGGTATTTTCTTCCACTCGGCTTGGAGAAGACATGTATGTTCCTTCACCGATTTTGGATGGTTGTTGCACCCATTAATTCGGCGATCCAACTCATCCCAAAGGTTCTCGATAGGGTTCAGGTCTGGGCTCTGGGCAGGCCAATCATTCGGTTAACCCCATTGTCACCATACAATCCATGGTGGACCTCGCAACACGACAGCAGGCGTTGTCGTCCTGGAAGTAACATGGGTTCAACCCGTAAAACTGCCACAAAGTAGGAAGCACACTGTCATCCAAAATAGTGCAGTAGGCGTCGGCGTAATCTTACCATGAATTGAGACCAAGGGTCCCAGTCCATACCAGGAGAAACAACCCCAGACCATAATTCCACCTCCACCGAACTTTATTGTAGGCAGAATGCATTCTGCCAGAAGGCGTTCTCCAGACAGACGCCAGGCTCAGACCCTGCCATCCGAACGGTAGAGGGTGAACCTTGATTCGTCGCTCCAGAGAACCCGTTTCCACTGATCTACGGTCCACTTTCGACATACTTTGTATAACATTAACTGAGCAGAGTGGTTGGACTTTGCGATCAAAGGCTTATGGACGGCAGTACGACCATGAAAACTAAGCAGATGTGCTTCTTTACGGATGGTATTCATCGAAACAACACTCCCGGATGCCTGTTGAAACTCCTGGAGTATGTGGGCCGTCGGATGGGTGCGGTTCTTTCGAATGTCTCTGGACAGCACCCGTCGGTCTCTATCTCCCAGTTTCGTGGGTCTACCCACTCGGGACACATTGCGACAATTACCACTCACCTTCCACTTCTGAATCACATAGGCCACTGTCGATTTTGGGTAATTCAGTTCGCTAGATATGTCCCTTAAGGATCAGCAATTTCTGTGATACCCTACGATTACACCTTTCTCGAAATCAGATAACTCTGCACTTCGTGGCATCTTGCATACGACTAATGCCAATGTTGTTTCTTACACGATATTTAACGGCGGAGGACGAGACATATATCAGGACCGCAGATATGGTCATTTGCATGGGTGTCCAAATACTTATTGGTAGATAGTATATATATATATATATATATATATACATACATATACATACAGTGCTAGATTTCTAGAAATAGAGGTGTTGGAACGGTAACCTTCCGGGGGGTGTGAGGGGTATTCCAAATTATTGATAACGAGAGGCACCTAAAGAGAGGTACCGGAACGCCGTTCCGGCGCGTTCCGCCTCAAATCTAGCCCTGTATACAGGGCCGTCCAGAGACTTTACGGGGCCTGGGGCAAACTTCTGTTGGGGGCCCCAAGACTATTTTTTAGAAGACTAGGGGCTTCGCCCCTAGCCTCGCTACGCTCGCTCCTCTGGTGAATCAA
Organism: Dolomedes plantarius; assembly: GCA_907164885.2. Taxonomy (NCBI): domain Eukaryota; kingdom Metazoa; phylum Arthropoda; class Arachnida; order Araneae; family Dolomedidae; genus Dolomedes; species Dolomedes plantarius. The sequence continues at coordinate 108,307,087 of OU015498.1, forward strand.
GTGAATGAATGACTCAATAGTTTTTTACAGCGATTGAGTCATTCATTTGTTTACAGTTGAAGCTTCCCCCCCCCCTCCCGACGAAATAGATGAAGCCCGGCGAAATGGATGAATGGGTGAAAAATCGGATCTTCTTTCAAAGGAAGGGAATGAGAAGATTTTTTTGAAGTATTTCTTTAAAATTCAATTAAAAATCGAAATTTTAAGATAGAGACTTGAAATGAAGTTTATATGAATGAGAAAGCTTCCATCTTCCAGTTGATATAAATATTTTCTTTGTAACATAATAAGTCTGAGCGCATCGAATTTATATATCTCGAAACGCATAAATTTTTCCAAAAAAAGGGTTTTCAATTTTAATAAAAATATCAGTCTGTTTTAAATTATTTTTAAACAAATGAGGTCTTGTTTGAAGGAGAAATGTCTGTAGTCTTAGATTGTAAAAAAAAAAAAATTCTACGATCCTTTTTTGGCGAGTTATCGTAATCTGAACATGAAAAAGTCAATATTTTCCCACAAAACACAAAATTAAAAAAAAACTTAAAGTCCGACGAATATTAGACATGTCTTACTTTCTTCCCCACATTGTTCTGCATCGATTGGTATCGGTCTCGACCCCATACCCCCAGCGGTTTCGGAGGAGATAGCGTGACAAGCTTTTGACAGCGGCGGCGGCGGCAGCGGCAGTTAGTTCTTTTTAGAATAGAGAGACTATTTTGTAGTAAGAGAAATCGGATTAATCGAATAAATTTTTTTTTATTTTTAGAGGGGGCCCCTTTTTTTAGGAGATTATTTTGAATTTTGAAGTACGGTACAAGTTTCAGAAGTTTCTTTCGGAGGAAATCTAATAAATAAAATTTTAAATTTTTTTGGAGCCTCTCCGGCAGTTGGGGGCTTGGGGCAAAGTGCCCCAGTTGCCCCCCCCCCCCTCTGGGCGGCCCTGCCTGTATATATATATATATATATATATTAGACAAAGTTGTAAGTGAAAAACCAGTATAAGCCATAAACCACTACAGCCAGGAATCAAAGACATGAAAAGATAAGTGAAAAATATGAATAGAAAAGTGAATAATAGGTTTTTAGACAGTATTTTGTCATCAGCGGTGCCAATACTGTCTAAAAGCCAATGGATTGTTTCTAATGAGTATGATCTGAGCAATAAACATACTTAGACACCGTACAATCCATATGAAACAGAAGAAGGAATAATCAGTGGCTTTATCATAGATCACCAAACTCGGCGCCAGACAAAGTGAAAGTTAAGTTTAGGAGACCGCAAGTAGACTGACGTCACAAACATTGCAACCATGGAGCCAATGAAATCACTTTAGAAGACTTACATATATTTATATATACTTATATATATATATATATATATATATATATATATATATATATATATCAGAATTAAGAACTTAAATCATGAAAGGGACATCACGCAGCCTCCCATATTCCTCATACGAGAATGTTGATTCATTGTCGGCTTTGTCTATTCAAATATCAATAGATTTAATTCATAATTTGTTAAATCAACAACTCTGCATACATCATATGTGTCTGTGTAAATAAAACACTTTAAAATAAATAAGCTCTCTGTTTTCTTGTTCGAAAAGTAAAATGAAATACTTTAAATGTCGTCAGTTTTATCGTATAATTTCCTCGTCTAATTATTTTCCACCGCAATCATAACTGCGGCCGTATCTTTGGCGCGATTTGGCGTTCTTGGCGCCTCAACCGGTAACCTTGGCATTCTCGCGCTTTTCCGCTAAGATGCGTATAGTATCGCTCGATACACCCACTCGGTGCTTCATGTGTTTTTCTTGATTTATGTGTTTAATAGTTAATTTGGCTCAGGTATAGCATAAAATTCTTCCAATCTAGTGTATAGATTGAACTCTGGACTCTCTTCAGGTTATTTATTTCATTAATTAACACTTTCGTCTGGTCTGCCCTTAGTTCCGCAATTGTTTACTAATGCCGCCTGTTTGAAGCTACTGCTGAAATTATGCGAATCTTTTTTTGTTGGAGTTGTTAAAAGTAATTTGCTGGATATCATTATGAAGTAGGTTTCTTATTTTTTGCAATCGTCTCTATTTATTGTTTCTCTAACTAAATCTTACTATATAGCTAATCAATTTCCGAGTTGTTTTTCTTAGCTTCGCTGTAATGCGAAATGTTTTGTTTTTTATCGAGAAATTATTTTTCAAAATTGCTTTTCTATTATTATGACTTGTGCAGTCCGTGTATTAAATAAGCATATATGTGTGTGTGTGCTTTTGAAAGTCTTACAAATATTGACGAACTATCCGATTTTGGTTTATTTTTTGCTCTAAAATAATCTAATAATTGTTTCTAAATATTGAACAATCAAGGTGAGGTATGACAAGCAGTTTAGTCGAAATTCAGCGTGGAGGTATTTATAATTCGTGTTATATTTGATGTGTAGAGATTATTTTTCATCCTTCAGGTGGAAAAAGAGGTTAATTATTTCCCTTATTTTCCAAATGTAGATAACTCAAACTTGAATTTAAGATAAAACTCATGTTTGAGTAATGTCAAACCAGTGTATTCAAATATTACATTAATCTATATAACTGATTTGTGGAATTTTTGTACATAGTTTATAATCAATAACAATATACTAAGATTTACTATAGTAAAAATTTCTAGCAGAAGTAGATAAGCAAAATTCTTTAGAATGAGTTGTGATGAAGGCATATAAAAATTTCCATAGAAGTAACAGTTTGTAATAAAATTGGATTAATGACAAATTGTTTGAAAGTGATTTTCAAAAGTTAGATATATTATCTAATGTAAATATTAAATTTTACTACTGTGTATCTTGGCTGATTAAAATTGGGAGTGAATTTATTTAAAAAAATAGGAGTAAAAGGAAGATCTGAGGTTTTGACTTAATTGATTTTTGACCTCTGTGTTGATGTCTATTTTAAATTAAAACATTTTAATGTTATTCATGTAGACATTAAAAAATTCACTGTTATACGCTACTTTGAAATACTATTTTTACTGTGTTCCTTCAGATTTTTTCTATATTTTGTAATATACACATGAATTCTCTATGTAAGTGTGTACATGTCCATTGGCCAACAAGAAGTAATATTTTTCTTTGCTTAAGCCCAAAGATGAGTTAATTCTGTAGGCTCAAGAGCTTGCTTTGATAGAATTAGAGAAAGGCTTAGTAATCCTTTACTTGTGAGAATTTAAAATAAATATCATTGATGCTTTTGTTTAAAAATTCATAGACTTTTATGCATTTACTTCTCAGATCATAATTTTCATGTGTGTCTTGTGTTAATTATGGAAAAATTTGTTCATTAATAGCTCATTATACTAGCATTTTTTATCTTCCTGTTGATGTTATCATTTATATAAATTCCTCTTTATTTTCAGGAATCCTCTGCGACTTATCATTTGCATGCAAATCTTATATACACTTTATTTCACTCATTCTTCAAGATGAAGTATAGTGAAATAGGTACAGAGTTTTCATCTACCAACATGAATTCCTTTTATAAGAATGAGGTAATTTTTGCTTTTAATTCCGATCTTTTCACTGTGTTAAAAAGTATTCCTATTAGTGTCTTAGAAAGTAATCTAAATTTTGAAATATCCATAGTATTATCAAATTTGAACCCCTTCAGGATGTTTTATTATTATTATTGTCTTTTTGTATATTAACCCTCTAACATCTCTACTCCAAAATACAATGATTAAATGAGACTATGATTTATTTAAATATTCTATAATGAGATCATTATTATTAGAAATTTATGAAGTTAATATTTTATGAGAAAATTACCTTAAGATTGAATATGCCTGTGATCCTAATACTTGAATATTTTTAGTTATGTAAACTTTGGAAATCAAACATATTGTAAATCAATTTTGAGGTCCTTAAAAAGTTCTTAAGAACATCATATTTTTGAAATCTGGAAATGAGTATGAACCCTTATGTATTATCTGCTGCAAAGTGTTATTTTAACTTCACCAATATGGTTTTGATCTGTTTTGTTTTGTTTATATATTTTATGAGTATGATAAAATTTGAAAATTTGTCTTAACTGTTGTCATTAGTTTTCTGTAGTTGTTTTTGTCTTCTAGAGAAGGAAGCATCCAAAAATTTATAAATCAGCTAATCTTTTTTATCTTCGGTATTAATTTTATGGTTTGCATAGTCACCCCTTGATTAGCATTTCATTTAGACCATCTGTAATTTGAAAAATGTTCATTATAAGTTACATGAGAAAATTTAATGGCATTCTACTAATAGTGCAATTCAATTCAAAAGTCAGTCTAGAAATAAGTTAGTCCTGAATATCTTTCGTATTTTTAATCTCATATGATACATCAAAAATTTGATTTCTTTGCTATCATACTTAATTTTTATGCAATGAAATATAAAGAACAATTTTTATAGCCCTGATTTTGTTGTGCTGTTACGTACTTCCAAGTTTACTTTTTTAAATATGAGTGATTTAATTGTGTCATGCAGATGGTTTAGGCTTGTGCTAGGGAATCTATGTTAATGTTCTTATTTATTTATTATTTTTTATTTCACAGCACTTCATTTACTTAAAATTGTTAAATTGTTTTAGCTCATATAGAGTTAATTTGTGTACTTTTTCATTCTCCCCGTGTTTCTTCTCAAGGTGATCAGATTCTCATTCCTAAAATGATTAATTTCTAATTTACCCTCTCATAATTTTTATACAAAATTATACTACTGCTCATATGAGTGTCAATAATTGGCTAGATCAAGATTCAGATCTCAATCATCAGTTAAGTTAATCATGTCTTTTTTAATTGCTGGTATTATATGCACAATATTAACAAAGCTTTATATTTTTTGTTTTGTCTGTAATGCTTTTTTTTTTTTCATTTTTCCCTTTACCTTCATTGTGATGAATTGTGTTTTTATTATTTTTAAATGTAACATCTAAAAGACGATTCATACGTGCAATCAGTTTATCGTAAATTGAAGCTCATCTCTTAGTTTTTTAAGAGATCGTATCATTTAACATATTTTGCATAACTCAGTGTTTAATTTTGCTAGTCAAAAAAATAATTTTTAAGTTTGTTAGTGGAGAGGAGTTTCATGTATGGAACCGTGGATTGAATTCCAATATGTGCACAAAAACTGCTTGCCAATTAGCAGGTGTGTGTATGAGTGCAACAAAACCAAAGGAGCTTGAAGGTCACCTATCTCACCTATTGAAGGTCTCTTCTCACCTATTGAATTGTTATGTAATTGCATAATGATCTGATGTTCCTTTTGCCAAAATTGAAATAAATAAGAACTTTAGAAAATAAGCGTAAATGTTTAATATGTGTAAGAATGTCCTATTCATTTATGTTTTATGTATAATACTGTAACAGGCCATATTAGCTTACAGTTAGGTGTATTGCTTTTGCTAAAATTGTTACTCTTATTTGCTAACAGAGTTAAGTTCCATTACCTTTTTCTCTCCCCAGGGTATGAATTGCATTTCTAATTCCCATGATGCTCTGGATACACGATGGAATGGTGAAGTTGGTAACCAGAAAAGCTATGATGCTGTTGTTTTCTCTGTTCTTAGAGTCTCACCAGAGGATTTTGCTGTAAGTGATAGGAATTTAACTTATTTTATTACTTTAGTGCTAATTATTTTTAATAACTCACTTTTCTCACTACTAATTTCACTCACCTATTGTAGAGCCAGTTGACACTGATGGACATCCAAGTATTCAAAGAAATTCAGCCTGAGGTAAATCTACATTTGATTATAAATGAGTATTTTTCTTATTAACATGTAATAATTTGTTTCAAGTACATGTTTGTTTCAGTTTCTTTTGTCAGTCTATTAGAATAATACTGCCTAAATATTTTGAAATACCTAATGTGAGCTTTTTTTTTTTTTTTTTTCAAAATGTTCTTGTTAACAGTCCAGGCCCTCTAGCTATTTAAATTGTTATGAAGAGCAGCCAAAATAAATTGATACATAGTTATGATCTGATAATTATAATAATAGATTGTTTATTATTAATTACCATTGTAAAGCTTAAGTTGATATTTTTCTAGTAGCACTAACTAGTTCTGCTAAAGTTTTTGATTATTTAACATTAAATATTTACGCTCTTTTATTTTAAGAAGTAGTACTCAGATTTGTATGTATATGGCCATTTTAATACAATCCCTCTCAAGCTAGAATGTTAAACATGTTTAGGCACACTTCAGATTTGAACTCTTAGTTTGTTAAATTGAAACATTATTTTAGGTTTAAGTTGTGAAAAAACTGATTGTAAAATAATAGAAATTCCATTAAGTGATAAACTGATACATGCTTTCCTAAGACATAATTGAAAAGAATAGGATTTTTGATGAAATGGTTAAATGAAATATAGATTTTACTTGTTCAACATATACATGACAAGTCTTTACTAATTTATACTTCAAAATTTTTTACCTTCCGATTAAGATGGATATTGTGTTGCCATAAGAACATTTATTATGAGCCTTAGGAAGATAAGTATCAGTTGATCATAGTATAAATTTGTGATGTGTTGATATGTAAACCAGTATTAATTTACTATCATATTTATGAATTTCAGATAATTTTCATAAATTTTGCTATTAATATTTTTTGTAACTTTTCATCATATGGTATTCAGAGATTTGTAAGTATTGTAGCTTTGAGTTCAAAGTGATATTCTTCCTTTCTAAATATCCATACTAATTGCAGGATTTACAGTTTTCAATATCTTCGTGTTGTCACCTGTAAGATGTGTATGCAAGGTTCTTTTATTTTCTTTAACATTATGTTAATATAATGATTCTCAAAAGGGAAAATTTTTGGAAGCCATCTAATCCCCTCAGAAAATGTTTTTTGTTATGAATTATCATACTTAACTTCCTCTGAATTTATGAGGAAAATATTTTCAGAATTTTATCTTTTTTTTTCCCCTCATTTTCAGTACAGTAAAAAAGCTAATCGTTGTTACCAAGCCTTAATTTTATTTTCCTATTTTGTTAGTAAAGGTAACAGAATAATTATTTGAAGATTAAAATGAGTTTACATTGCTCATGCGTGGCTTTTAATCCTTCCTCAACTTTCCCATACGTAATGAAATTTAGTAGTAATTTTCCTCCTCAACAAGCCCTATAATTTTTAGGTATTCATTGAAAATAAGATAAAATGAGTATTTATTTTGGTAATCTTTGAGTTTTTTTAGTACTTAATTCTGGTTTTTCTTTCAAAGTACAATGGGGAAGCTTTCTCAGTACAGTATATTTCATTTAATGCAATGAATTTTGAATATTACTATGTTTTGCTAAATGAAATAGCCAGTTCTTTTTTAACTGCTGAGTAGTGAATTTGCAAAATCTAGCATCTTATCTTAAACTTCCTGTATTATTTTATATTGAAAATTTAAATTTTTGCATTGAATGTTTAATGTAGGAATTATCCAGTTGCTCATGGAATAAAAAAGAAAAAATGACCTATGCTCCTCATGTAGTTGCTTTCACCCAGAGGTTTAATCATGTAAGTTTCTTTTATATTCCTTGTTACAGTGTTGACAAATAGACTGAGTTCTCTTCACACTGCATATACATTTCAGTATTAAAAAGTTTAAATAATGATTTGATTTATTATTAATGACTTATAGTGTATTTGAAATTATTTTAACTATGTCATGTATATATAATGTGTATTGAAATAAATACTTATTTAATTGGCAACAGAATGCTATTACTTTTATGTTATAATATATTTTTCTGTATCAATTTTTTAAATGCAAGCTCCTTGTTGGGTTTTTAATTTTTCTGAGGAATATTATTCTAGAAAATTAACTTGTTTCTTTTTTTATTACTTAAATATAACCTCAAACTTTTAAAATATAATCTAAAAAATATCCATGCTGATTGCAGGATATATACAATATTGAATATCTGTGCGATACCATCAAAAGTAAAAGAGAAATGCATAAAAATTAATAGATATAAAAAATCTGAAGCTTGAGAGAACCTCTTTATTGGTCCTTGTGTTCAAGTTAACAAAAGTCACATTAAATGGGCTATTTTGCTGTGGTTATGAGACATTTTTCAGCATAGTTATAATTTAACATATAAGCTTATGTAAGGTGACCTAGCTTGAAACATTCCCCTTTCTGATGAAAGCCCTGAAATTGAGTAATGTGATTGTTGATGAAGATTGTTAGGTTAGTGTCCCAGCATTTGGCTAAAACTTGGACAGAGTGAAAGGGAAAATGTTTTAGAAATAAAACATACTGTATCAATTTGAAGCAAATATATATTTTAAAATTACATTGTATTCTTAATGCATGGAGTCCGAAACTTAAATGTTAGTGCCAAATTTGATAATAGCCAAATCAGATTTCAAAGTAAGGTTTTCTTATTTTGCTTTTAATTATCTCTTCTTTTTCCTGGTCTGTTCTTTTGAATAAACAGATTGATGAAATGGATCAACAACAAATGAGCTTTTAACTGTTTTCATAATGCAAATCCATTTACTTTATTAACTATAAAAATGCATTAGTGTTACACTTTAGAAATGCAGAAAAAAATTTCAGTAAAAATGCATGTTGTACATAGAAAATTCTAACCTGTGCAAATCCAAATTAGAAAAGAAAAAGAAGTTCATTTGCATCATTAAAAATTTTCTTGTCTATGTTTTTAACCTTTTGAGAAAGTAATGCAATGGAAAACATAGGTTTAGTTTAGGTCACATTTTTATTCTTTTCTCTATATCTTACATTGACAAATGAAATTACAGTCTATAAAATCTGCTAAAAAAAAGTCCTAGAGATTTCAAACGACTGTCCTTTCTGACTTGTGATTTAAAATATAACTATGTTCTGTAGAGCATTTTAATTTAATTTTGTATTTGTTAAGTGTCCAAAAATGTTATTTGTGTATCTAATGTATAAAAAAACTTGTTTTATACTTTACCTCATTAGTAAAGTTTTTAAACTATGATCATAAATTTATTGGACCTTAAAATTATATTTTATATTATACATGTTAGTATCTTTTTTGATATTTAACTAGCTTTTTCTATGAGATGTGCTCAATTATTCATATACAGTGGACGCTCGTTAATTCGAACTCAAAGGTTCTCAGAAAAAAGTTCGAATTATCCGAAGTTCGAATTATCCGATGTTAAGAGAAAATATATAACTTTAAATCTGTATCACTGAAGAAGAAAATCTCCTAGTATGTATAACCCCAGAAAATATATTATACTATGTTATCTAAAGTTAATTAAACATATTAAAAAGCAATACAGACTTACCTTAATCATAAAATGAAGCAGAAGATATGCAGTATAAAGTAAACTTTTATTAAAAATATGAATTACACTTTGGGGAAAAACTGTAAAATGGATGTTTGGTTCTGTTTATGATGCCTACATTGTTCAGCCAGCTTCTCGATTTGAAGTAAACATTTCAGTTCATTTTCAGAGGAAGGTTCCATCTGAATAAATGCTTTCAGAGTTTTAATAGATTCCATTATGGCTTTGTCCATTATGGCCGCATTAAAAATATCTTTCGGCAGGTAAGTAGAGAAAAGCCCTGGCAGTTTCCTACCGAAATTAGTACATACGTCTTCGTTTACATCAGAGCTTTGGCCACATACAGTTTGATAAGAAATATTGTGCCTTGACTTAAATCGAGAAAGCCATCCATCACTGCATTTAAAATCTTCAATACCCATTCGACTTGCCAATTCATCAGCCTTCGTCAGCACTAGAGGTCCATTTATCGGAAAATTTCGAGATCTAACATCCTGGAACCATAGCAGTAGAGCTTTTTCTAGAACTTCTTGGGACGCATTTCCCATGCGTTTCCTTCCTCTAGCAAATTTTGATTTTTCCCATGAATCTAAAATTGACTCCTTGTTTTTCAAATTAGTTGACAAGGCATTTTTTTTAATTCCATAGTCAGCTGCTAACTTTGTTTTACATTCGCCATTCTCTACTTTCTTTAAAATTTCTACCTTTGTCTCCAAAGTTAGGGTTTTGTACTTTCCACGTGTAGACATCCTGAATTTTTACACGTTCACACCACACAATGAGGAAGAAAAACTAGACCACATTAACTTGTCTGCACTGCAGTTATAACTGACGCAGCTCCCTAGAATCTGTAGTAAAGACTAGTTTTTCTGAAATTCTAAGAAAATCGATCCAAATAAAGGAAAATTCCTCCTTCCGTTTAGCACTAATAAGAAGGACAATAGATACTAACGTTTAGCGGGCATGCAATAGTCTAGAAATGCAGCATGTGCCTCTTTACACATTAAAGAAATTTTGACACACAAAATAATAAATACAGTGTGTATTTTCTCCATTAAACGAGGAAAATGAAATTTTTTTTGTCAAATTTTTAGTTCGAATTAACCGAAGTGATAAAAATTTAGTTCGAATTAATGAGATATTTTTAACATTAACTCCAATACAAGTTTTTTGGGACCTTTGGATTAGTTCGAATTAACCGAAAGTTCGAATTAACCGAGTTCGAATTAACGAGCGTCCACTGTATATATATATATATATATATATACATTTTTTTTCTCCTAACAGGTTAGTTTCTGGACAGTGAAAGAAATTCTTTCTGGTCAGACACCCAAGGCAAGAGCTGATATTATAGCACATTTTATTAAAGTGGCCAAAAGGTTACATGAGCTGAATAATTTGCATTCTGAATCTGCAATTATATCTGCACTACGAAGTGCGCCTATTTATAGATTAGCGAAAACTTGGGCTGTAAGTAACATTTAATTTCTTAATTGTAGAAATTAGTATTTTATGAACAAAATCTGGCCTTGATTTTAGCAATTTTGGACCCATAAAAATATAATAAGGGTCTTGTTACTCTAAACTGTAAAGTTTATTCAAAAAGTGATATACTTAATCCTTATACTTTCAGCAATTGTCAAAAAAGGAGAAGAATACATTTGATAAATTAGCAGATGTCTTCTCTGAAAATAACAATTTTGAAAAGCTGCGAGAGCATATGTCAAATTTGAAGCTCCCGTGCATACCATATTTAGGTAATGAATTAATTTAAATGCCTTTACACTTTATATACCTCTTATTCAATTTTTTTATTTGTCTATTAAGATTTGTATCTGTACATGTGACTAAACAGATATAAATCTTAAAATTTGTAAAAAACAGTGTTGAAATCCTCTTAGTTCTTGATGTTGATGTTATTGTATTTTACAGTTTTAAGACTAAATCGGAGATTATTGTTTGTGCACACTGGGGCAATGAATATTTTCAAAAATGTTTGATATAGATGAAAAAGATATTACTGTGTTGATAGGAAAATTACTTATATCAGAGTGTTAATTTTGGACTATGCATAACAATATGTTGTTGTTTCTAATGCCCCCTGGCCGGAATTCATTCCAGACCAGGTCGATATATATAGGCTAGCCGGCTGAGGAGTGCAGCTCCAGTTTATAACGGCACCATAAGGGTCGGATTCCAATTTAGCCAGGTGCCACCGCAATTTTGATCAAGCACCTCCAGGGGCAGCATCCGGGGGATCGTACCCTCTCTAACCTCATAGAGGGACTTTCTGATCTATGGATTTAATAAGCCTATATCCAACTTAGACAAGGAGGTATTTCACAGCGCTTGTCGGGATTTGATCCAAGCACCCCAGCACCGAAAGCCCACGCGCTACTGCTAGGCTACCTCGAGCCCAGACATACAGTATGATATATATATACAGAAGGTTGTTCACACTTTATGGAAACGATTTTGTAATCTATTTTTGTCTTATGCATTTTGAGATAAAAATTTGGCAACTTCAGAATAATCGTCTGCAGCTGTTTCATTCTGATTGGAATGTAAAATAAAAGATTTATTTGGAAAATGGCTCCTAAAATTGATAGATGGTTTGAAGGTTACATAGCTGTGCTTTTCGAGGAGAAATAATCGTATCAACAAATTATAAAGCGGTGTAAAAATCGCGGTTATGACATTTTTTTAAAAAAAAGGTATTTTTAATATATTAAATTTAAAAGGAAAAAATCCTGAGAGTAAATTGAAAACATGACTGCAAAACCTCATTCTAAGACTGTTTGAATGCAGGTAAATATTAAGAAAGTGAAGTCTCTGATCCTAAAAGAAAATCCGCTGACTCAAAAGATCTATTGCATCGAAACTAGGAATGTCTTCTGGCACTGTAAGTAAAATCATTCATAAAGATTTGAAGTTAAAAAAGATGTTTAAGCCTAAAGTTTATCTGCTTTTGCCAAAGCATATTGCTGAAAGAAAAACAAATTGTAGAAAATTATATGAAAAATACCTAGCTGCTGAAAAATAGAAATTTGTGGTAACACTCGATGAGGAATGAGTGTATTTAAGTGACATGCCCAGACTTGACAATGGCGTCAACTATGTCAAAAAAAAAGGCATGTACCAGTAAGTAATTTGTTATGCACATTTAATCAATAAAAATTTTTTGAGTGAGTATGCAGCATTGTAACCTTTACTTTTCGAAAATGCCTCGTAGTTGCAGGATTTTTGTTACAATGTCAAATTAAAATTCAGAAAAGTCTCAAGTGAAGCCAAAATTAATTCATTCTACTACCAGCAGAGTATTTCAGAACCAATTTTTGAAGATGAAATTCCAGCCTTATTTAGAAAGGACATTGATAAAGTTATCTTCATATGGACAAAGCCTCTAGTCGCACGTCTAAATCAACTGCTGCTTAATTAGCAAAGAAAGAATCAGAAACAGGAATAAAGTGTATCCGATTTAATGAAATAGCTGTAAAATCACCAGTCGCTTCTCCAATGGACTTTCGGTTTATTAAAACGCGAGCCTTAGGAAAACAGCATCCAAGAACACCGAACGAACTTTGGAAAAAGGTCCATGAGGAATGGGGTAAAATTGACATGACAATACTAGGAAAAAGTTTATATTCATAGAAAATGTGAGCTAGAGCTATTGTCAAGAACCATGGCTATCAGACAGAAGCAAATCGCCATAAAAAAAATATGGTATTTATACATAAAACTTAACTATCAAAATCGTTTCCATAAAGTGCAAACAACCTTATGTATATGTATGTGTTCAATTGTTGTCTTCATAGTAACCTTAAAAATATTTGAAATCTTTTCGAACTACATGAGCTAATTTAATCATAATCTTATTTAAAAATTTTATTTTTTTTTTTTAATTTTTTCAGTTGCTTCTCAAGTTTTTTTTTTTTTTTTTTTGTTAAGTGAAGATGCTGTATTATTTGTCACCAGTTTAAAAATAGTGTGCCAATCTGGATCATATTCCCCAGTTTTACCCTCTGATTTATTTCTTGGCAATATTGATTTGAGAAACTCTTCTACTGTACGTTTACCTTTGATTTTAAAATAGAGACCAATTCAATAATTATCTTTTATATTGCTTTGATTTTAGATATAAATTTATTTATATAAACAACTTATTTGGATTTACCTCGTGATTTAGATTATTTAGACTTTTAGTGAGGTATAGAAATTACTGTAAAATTCTTGTAAATTCATTGAATCTTTATTGGTTAACATCATGCTAAGTCACATAATTCATTAAAGTATTTTTTATAGATAGTGTTTAGATTAATATTTCGCAGTTAGGTAAAAGTCTATTTTAGAATTTGCTGGAAAAGAGGATCATGGTTCCCTCAAAACTAGCCAATTCACCTACCCATTCAATTGGGTAAAATTTAAATAGTGTACTTTCTTGTACTTATCATTGAATGAGAACTTGCATCATCACGAAGGAAATCTGAAAATAAATAAATCTTTAAAATGACATATTTTCTGCTGCCGTAATCCTTAAAATGTATATCTTTCTTAATATTTTAAAAATTAATAAGAATTAATTCAAATATAAAAGAAATGTTGAATATTTGTACTTGAATTTTGAGCCTTATACATATTATTAAGGTACTAATTTGTGAAATGTGTCTAACCCCAAAGTCTTGCAATAAAATCATACTTATAGTGTTATCAGTTTATATATGGTGATTTGGTAGCTTATTTTTGGGGACTATACAGTACAGCTTAATTGTAAAATGATCTATTAACTTTAATGGAATTTAATTTGACTTCTGATGATTTATATTTTTTTCTGTCTTTCTCAGGTCTTTTTTTAACAGATTTAGTATTCATTGATATTGCTCATCCACCGACACAAGGTCTAGACAACCATCAGCGCCAGATGAAGATGAACAACATCTTAAGAATCATAGCAGATTATCAACAATCAAATTATGGTTAGTCATTATTCTATTTAAAAAATAAATGAAAATTATTTTTTTCACTGTTTGTGAAGAGGAACAAGTTATTAGTCTAGAACAATGGTTTTGAACCTGGGAAGCAAACCCTCTCCTCCCCCTGTGGAGGCACGAGTGATATGGGGGGGGATGTTAGAAAAAAATCTGTAGAATGTATTTTACCAGCGTCACTTACTTTTTTTAGGTTGAGGGACAGCGTATGGTTTGAAGGTCATTCAAAAGGGGGCCTAGACATAAAAGGGTTGAGAATCGCTGGTCTAGAAGCAAGATATAGGCAATTTTTTGTTCGCTACTAATCACTGCAACACAATAATTTTGCTTTTGTACTCTGAGTTGTTCTTCATTTAAAGTGTATATGTATATGCTATGAAATATGAATTTATTAAAAAGTGAAAAACTATAAATTTTGTTTGGTTGTTGAATCATCCATACTTTTTTTTTTTAGGTGAAAGGTGCTATATATAACTTGAAATATAAATTTCTACCATGTATGTAAAAAAAAATTGTTGGCATTGGTATAAAAACTGCAGATTTTCCTAATACAGGTAACCCTACTATAGCACCGTAGATAGGTTCCTAGAAAATGCCGTGTTGTGTGAAACCATGTTATATGAGACCCAGAGCCAGTAGAAAAAGGGGGGTTACATTCCAAAACTTATTAAAAACAAACATTTTTTTTAAAATTCCATATAAGCAACTTCCGGCTTTACTCCAGCATGACCAGATCAAATCAAAACTTCTCATAAAGAGATCAAAATGTTCATATAATCTAAGCAAAATCAAAAGTGCATCTACCGATGTCATCAGCATGAATTCGAATGATGCAGTGTTC
The DNA here is from genome assembly GCA_907164885.2 of Dolomedes plantarius. Lineage (NCBI taxonomy): Eukaryota > Metazoa > Arthropoda > Arachnida > Araneae > Dolomedidae > Dolomedes > Dolomedes plantarius. Next base: position 108,322,227 of record OU015498.1, read on the forward strand.
GTCCACATGGGGTATTACGTCGCATGTGTAAACTGTGCATGACGCTTTACGCTATGACATCATAAGAGTTATAAATTAATAAATTATAATTTGTTTATACATTTACATATAAAGCCACTATAGTTCATTATTCCTTCTTCATTATTTTAAAGTAATTTAGTTTTTAGATGTGTTAAACAAAAATCATTATCTAGTGCTGTAGTGTTGTACAAAGGTTTTCAAAAAAAATTTTATCTTGTTAGAGCAAAACAGTGTTACAGGTTGCAGTGTTCTATGAGGGTTTCCGCAATTTATCCGATCGTGTTAGAGCAAAACCATGTTGTAAGATGCCGTGCTGTAGAAGGGCTACCTGTAACCATTAGAAAATTACAAATACTGTCAACTGTCTTACTTTCAGTTCCATCATCCTGTTGTGTTAAACAAAGTTAAAGCTTATTGTACAATATAGATTGTGTCTGGGATTTGGAAATTCATGGATCCTAGTGTTAAGAACATTTTTAATCATGAATATATAAATGGGAAATTGCAGTTAATAATTAATGGTTAAGCTCTATGCATTTTATAAGTTTTTTAAATAGATAAGCTATTATAAGTTATTAATTGTACAGTTTCAATATGCATTTGCTTGGTTTATATATATATATATATATACATATATTATTTTTTTCACTATTTATTTCTAAAGTGTTTGTAGTTTTTTATTTATAGTTTTATAATTTTCTGTCTTTTTTAGATCATCTTCCAGTATTACCACATATTCAGAATTATTTAAGATCTGTTAGGTATATTGATGAACTCCAAAAGTTTGTTGAAGATGATAACTTTAAGTAAGTGAAATATAGTGTCTGTTTATTATATTATGTCTGTTGATAAAAGCTGTTTGGATTATTCTGTTAGTTTATTTTATATTTCTTTAAATAGCATATGATGATATTAAATTAACATTTTTAAGTTTTTTGCTGCAGTTGTCATTATTGCTGTTTTATATGTTCTTTTCGGTTCTCATTTTCCTTTTCCCAAACCTTGAACAGCCCTAATATACTTATTCAAGAATAATAAGCTGCAAAGTGAGATTTGCAAATAACCTTCAAGATTCCCACAAGCCTTATAAAGAGTTTTTTTTTTTAACTAAAAAAGTGACTTTTTGTAAAGGTTCAAAATCATCAATAACTCTTAACATATTAATAATGAACTTTATTAAAGACTAAAAAAAGGCCTTGTTTTTAAAGTTAACATGTTTCCCTATTTCTCAAAGCAAGCATTGAAAATCATAATTCCTCACAATCTTTTTTAGTAATTCCATTTATTTTTTTGGCCATAATTATTTTTTAATTTACCTGTAATTTCAAATAATTATTTATGGAAAATGTTCATTCTCTGCGAGTTGAACATCCTTAATTAAGTAGAAAGGTATACTGATATTTTTACTTTTAAAATTCTGTTTGATTTAGATGAGTAAAGAGGGGCAGTAAATTATTAATATTTGATTGCTTATTAAATATAATCAAGTAGTTGTTTGAATTCATATGCTCTTGAATTTTTTTCTTCTTTTAATAAGAATAAATTGAGATACTTGTTCAGACTATCATCCTGTCCTGATCTGCTTTTAAAAAGTTTCAACTTACTTCAAAAAGACCTTTATTTCAATATATTGGATAACTGGGACTTGACATTATTATATTTCTATTTATATAACTGGAAATCTTTCCAATTTTATTTTAACAGAATATCCTTAGAACTTGAACCTATTGAATCTTCTCCAAATCTGCGAGATTCCCACTCCAATCGACATCTAGTCACAGAGGTTAGCAAAGTTAGTAATGGAAGAAGTTCCTTAGGTGTTCCTAATGCTTTGGAAGCCCGATCTTCGAGATCCATGCCCGGACATGGATCTCGGTTTATACCTACTCACAGAAAAGCTTGGAGCTTAGGAACAAAGTAATCATCATCCTTTTTTATTTGAATGGTTTTCTGATTTAAGCTTTATTAATGTTGTGGATTTTTTTATTATTTATTTTTTATTAGAAAGCTGAAAAATTATATAATGGTTCAATGTATTTTTTGTTGTGCCTGTAAATTCTTTTGTTGTGTATGAATTTTTTAATTTATGTTTTTAAGTATGTGACTTGATTTCATTTGCAGTCGAACCCTGTTATAGTGAACCCGGTATATAATGAATGAAAATTTTGGTCCCATCGTTTTCCTACTCTACATAATTTAATTTGTATTGTGTCAGTTTAATGTAATCAATTTTAGTTAATTTAATTCATTAATTATCATTTTTAATAGGTTTTATCATTTTTTAATACATTATTATTGAATACACATTGCAACTAAGTTATTTTGTGAACTCGAGCATTTTTCTTAACGGTTCGGATATAGCAAACCACCGGATTAAGTGAACAAAACCTTTGGTCCTTTGAAGTTCGTTATAACAGGGTTCGACTATATCTGTTTTAATATAAAGCAATAATACTGCACTCTTTAGAGTTGCAATTAATGGAAATCTTTAATGATGTAATGATTTGTAATATAGGTCTTTAAAAAATCCTTAAAGTTAGACACATTGTCTGATGTTTATTTTTCATTCTAGCTTTCTCCAATTTAAGCGTATTTAGCCTTTTTAATTTTGCTCCAGTGAAAGCAAATCAGTTCATGAGACTGTATTACTTTTCTAAACAAGCTTTATTACGAAGCTGTGTTTTTATTGAAGCATGTTTTTATTGTTTCAACTCTGAAGTTTTGATAAATGTCAGCATATTTATTTAGTATATATGTATATATTTTAATTACATTTTATTTGTCAATGAGTAAAATGCACAAAATGCTGTAGGTTCCCAAAATTAAACTGTAAAATTCATAAAAATTAAAATATTTTATATGAGTATTTTGACAGAAACAAGATTTTTCTCGATGTTTACAATTTACTATTGCAAGTGAGTTTTCATTAAAGTAGTAAATTCATGGAAATTAAAATTTAAACAAAACTTTACTACTATTATTATGTAAAAATAGTTGGCACTGTTAGAAGATGTAAGAGAATATTGTATGTACAGTGAGTTAATTGAAAGGGCAATAAAAGTTTTTAATTTTTAATAAGTTTTTAGAATTTTTTGAGATCTTGCAAAGTAAGTTAATTTTTGTGAATGTCTATTCTAGGTATAAAATTTCATTGTTTCTTTGTTTGTAGAATTCATTGTTATATAAATTCTGAATATCCACATTGTTCTAAATTTTATCTTGAATGGATATCATGAATACTAATTTACATCTACAGAAGTACTGACTTCAAGCATAATTATACCATGAGTAAAATGTTATTTGCTAATGAAATTAATAATTTTCTTTTTTTTTTTTTTTTTTTTTCAGTGTTATGTCATCTTTGTCTGTAGATACTCTTAGGTATGTTATGTTAAGTATTTTTATCAACATTACCTTTAAAAGAAATAACCACAAAGTTTTTGTTGATTATTTTTTTTAATTTTAGAATTATTTTGAATTTGCTGTGTTATTAATATGAAGTATCACTTTCAGCTCTTGTTCCACATTTTCATCTGAGAGGCATCTCTTAGACGACAGTATATTAGAGCATACTCCAATTGTTACAAGAAAACGTTCCCTTGGAAGTATAGAAGGTAATGCATCAGCTTTCTTATATGTATTCATTATGTCCATTTTCAATGACTTTTGCACTACTGATGTCAAACCATATATAGTTTTGTTCCTACTGAGCTACAGAATAAAGATAAGACAGTTTATCAGACTTGGTGTATTTTTAATGAATAGTTATCTAGAAAAAGTATATAACAACAACCACAAAGTGTTATAAGTGTTCAATTAGCATATAAATGTGTACTTGCTAAAGTCATTAAATAATGAAGTCACGAGACACAAGTTTTATTTTGTAACCAAATATCTCAAAGAAATGCAAGTTGAATATGAAAAGCATTTGAACTACTTTCATTAAATTTCTTTTTTTAATGTTGCCCTAAATTAGTTGCTATGTCTCTTATAAATATGATGTAAAATTAATTTTTCCATGAATTTATACATGCATCCATGTTACAAATCAAAATTGTATTTTCAAATATTACTTAGCTTGGAGGTAAACTTACCTAACCCACAACTGGAAATCATTTTGCTATTTATCTGTTGTATTAAATTGATTTTGATAAGTTATGTATTCTATTCAAATGCTTTTATTTCTGTATCTCTTAGATATTCATGATCATTTTGACACGTGGATGGAACATCTTCCTCTCAATTGCAGGTATGTTTGTATTTATGACTTCTATCTTTTCTTTTGTTTAAAGAAGTGGTTCCCAACCAGTGGTCCGCGAGAGCCTCAGGAGTGGTCCGGCACCACATATAAAAAGTTGCCAAATAAATGTGGATTTGGAAAGCAATGTTCATTGCACTAGATGAGCCGAATATATCCGATGACTATCAGGTGTTGCATTAAAAGTTTTAACATAATTATTTTATTATTAGAATAGGAATATTCTATACCCCCATATCCTCCGGAAGATGCCCCCCTCAAGTCGGTGGGGAGGGATCCTCACATGATTCAATTTCTGGTTTAAAGGAAGCAAACAACTTGTAACATAACATTTTAATGTAATTCTCATTACAAGCATGTTTCTTCGCAAATGCTCATTTTGAATACTTGGCTCAAAATCTTCACCATTAGTTATATTAGTGTGACCTTTAGTGACTTGTAATTTAACAATCACAGGGATTCATGAACAAACTAACAGTCTAGTGAATCACGATTGCTCAGCTTGAGCGACTTGGCTTGTTGCTCACTCTCAGGTACTGAATGCTGGTGTTACATTACATTACAACATTTTCTTATTAAAGTCATCACTTTAATAGCCTCAGCTTTCATTGCAGCACCATCTGATCCAGTCCTCTCTGTTTCTGCATTTAGTGATGCAGTTTTAGAAATAAAATCATGGTTTATTTTAAAACGATCACAGATTTTGTAATTATATAAAAATGCACCCAAATATATTTTTATAACTTATTCATAACTGATATCAGTATTTTTCTGAAAAGCATAGCTGTCCTGGTGTAAATTTAAGCAAACTGCAGTTACCCAAGATAAAATCTGTATGACATGAAATTTCATGTACATTTTATCTTCTCCAATGCGGAAGGCGGTTACTTGGACATTATCCTTACCGTCATGTGACACCGTGGTTTTGCTGGCCACTTTTCTAGGAGCACCATACAGGTGGACCAGCATTACCTCCTTATGGGCCGGTCCCGTAATTTTGAACAGAGTCAAGTGACGACACCAGAACACTTGACCCCACACCTCCAGAGGTAAATTTGAGAACTTGAAGGACATTGCAGGCATGACAGATTTTATGTGCACCAGCCGCCATTAGTGTACACGGTGGATTTGTCAGCGATCAACATCGAACCCGCAACCCTCAGATCACTGGCTCAACGACTTTGCCAACCGGACCACCGCACCATGTAGATTTTTTCTGTAGTCTGTATATTGAAAATATAACTTACACAAAACTGGACTTCATATCTAGGATTATAGTCCTCTGAATTTGATTTAATCATACTAATCCACTTACTTTAGTTGTCTTTCTTTTTCATAATGTAGTTTTATTAGACAATTTCAGCCTAAAGTTAAATGCTGCATTCTTGAAATTTATTCCTATTTACTTTTCTGTATTCTTAATTTTTGTTTGATATTTTTTGAAGATTCATCTTTTATTTTGGTTAATTGAAAAAATTAAAACTATTTTCAGTGAATCTCAGGAAATAAATTTGCGTCACATTGATGCAGTTGCAACGTTTCAAGGATATGTACGTAGAAAAACAGTTTTGAAAGAAGGAAAGAAACCTGCAGTAAGTATATTTTTCAAAAGTTATGCAGTATGTCATTAAATTATATTTCCTTTGAATTTTCATACATATAATTTAACCCAATATGATTTTATTCTGAAAAATCTGGCATGGAAGGTCTAATACTCACCTGACCAATAACATTGTATAAATTATCTTATGTGCTACAGATTAACTTCTGTCCTAATTCTGCAATAATTAATTACAGTGTATAAGCCCCTTATTGCTTGCTCATTTTCTTATTGACATTTTTATCTGGGAAAAAATTTATTCTACTTTATGTTGGGGTTTAATAATCTTAAATTCTGCAGAAGCAATATAAAGATTATTGGCATGTTTTTACCTAGTAAAGGGAATCATGCTCTGCACTGAATTGAGTCACATTTCATACAGTCATAAAAAAATAAATAATTAATTAAATAAATCTTCCTAATTTAGAGAAAAAATCTCAAGTTTCCTTTTGTTTGAGGAACAACTTCTTGTGCATATGTAGGGTGAAATTAAGTCAAAGAGAAAATATTCAGGTTGAATTATGTTAATTTCTGGCATTTGAAAACATTTTAAATGATTAATATATATATATATATATACTAGTGTTTTATATTTAATATATTCTAAGAACTATGTTCTCTAGAATTATCAAAGAAAAGTAAACTTTTTATGTCTAGGAATTTAACCATTTCCTTACAGGGTGGGATAGCATGTATCCCAAGAATACGGACCCAAAAATGAATATATATATATAACCCCCCCCCCCCCCCCCCTTCTTACAAAGGGGAGTAGGAAATTTCCCGTTCTAAAGAGGGAATTGGAAGAATGTGCCCCGTAAGCTACAGGTTAAGTTGCAGTAAAAATAAGCAAGGTCCAGGATTTGAATTGATTGCTCCTCAAGTACATTTGAATTGATTGCTCCTCAAGAGTTGTAATGTGCTGTACATCATCCTTGATACTACATGTTTATTGTATTGTCTATTAAATTGTAGGAAATATATTTTACATTTTGTAGGAATACTGTTTCTTTTTGTTATAAATGTTTTTAATTCTTTCATTTGCTTCTGTTCTCTTTAGATGTCAGCCTGGATGAGATATTGGCTTGTATTGAAAGGAACAACACTCATCTATTTCTCTCCTAAAACACTTCGAGGGACTGAGAAATCAGATGTAAGAAATTCATTAGACCTTTGAATTTATTTATGCCAATGTGTGCAACCTGCAGTTTCCCCCCCCCCCCCTCTTAGTAGATAGAAAAGGTGCATCTTCTATTTCTTCCTTGGCACTGTAGCCAACAGATCTATTGCAAATCTTGGTTGCCTCAATTATGTATCTCCAACCGGAGCTATTTGTTGCTTTCTGGAGGTAAATTTTTTGACAATATTGTGGTCCAGTGATCTCCATCATTGCCCAAGCCACCTAATTCTTCCAGTTCTTGTTATCTTTAAGATACCAGGTTGTTTGTAAAGCCTGTAAAGTTCAAAGTTATATCTTGTTCACCATAATCTGTTTTTGCATGCTGGTCTGAAGGTTGCTGGAAGGACTTTCCATTAAAATATTTGTAGTTGGTTCTGTGCAGCTTGGTTAAGTGTTCATACACATACAGGATTAGAGGTTGAGCCAGAGTATTATCATTGTGTACTTTAAGGTTATTATTTGTGATAATAAGGGTGCTAAGATGCTTAAATTGATCTACAGCTTCAAAAGTATATTCATTTATACATATATTCAGTATTGTTTACATCTATAATAAGACTAATATCTTTGGTAGCAGCTTCTAGGAGGTCATTTGTAACTTGGTTAAGTGTTCATACCCATACAGTGTCAGAGGTTGAACCAGAGTATTATCAGTGTGTACTTTAAGGTTATTATTTGTGGTAATAAGGGTGGTAAGTTGCTTAAATTGATCTGCAGCTTCAAAAGTATATCCATTTATACATATATTCAGTTTTTTTTTTCTTTTTTTTCCCCCATCCATCTATGATGAGACTAATAACTTTGGTGGCAGTTTCTAGGAGGTCAAAAGCCTCCCTAACTGCTCTTAGAGATCTTCCTATGATGCCAAGATCATTTGCAAATGCAAGCATCTGCAGTGACATTGAGTTTTGTACCTCTTCTCTAAACCCAGCATAGCTGACTGCCTTTTCTAGTGCAATGTTGAATAACATATACACTAGAGCATCCCCCTGAGGCAAGCCTCTCTCCAATGAAAGGAAAATTGATGTGCTTCTGACAATGATTATCTGCCATGTGCTTAATGGGGTATGGTAATATTCTATGAAATTTACTGTCAAGTAACCCCCATTAGCTGTTGCTTGATCGCCTAAATGCCAAGAATTGACTCTTATGTCATAAGAACCTTTTTCAAAAGTTAACAAAGATTTTGTGGCTCTGCTTTTGAAACATTGATATCACCATAAGACTAAAATATTTTTTGGGTTTTTTATGTATGTAATTTTATAAATATGCAAAATTGAAGTTTGGTTCTGTAAAGAAATTTTTTGTATATAATCGCTTGAAAGTTTCCCAGTTAATGTTCATTATCTTACTGTTTGCAAATGAGTTCAAATAATTGGACTGTGGGAAAATAATCTTGAATAGATATTTTTAATAAAGACTCATAAACCATGAATTTAGACTATGTGAGATTGTATTGCTCTTATGTTGCTCTACGTATTAGAAATGAGACTTTATTATGAGTGAAAGTTTTACTTTTGCAGATCATAAGTAGGAAATTAAAATAACTATTATGAGAGAATATTATTTTTTAAAAATCTGAGTAAGCTGTTTCTATGTGAATTTAAATGTGTGTTTCTGATTATCACAATTATCGGGAATAAAAAGTCTGATGTAATTTAATTGCTATCACTCTAATACTTCTTTTTTTTATTTATATATAGTTCAAGAGTACTCCCTCCAAAACATTTGACATCACTGGATGTATAGTAGTGTGTGCTGACAGCAATCAGCCAGATGCATTCCAACTGACTGATCCTGCAAAAGGCAATGTCTACAAATTTCGAACTGGTTCACCTTCAAAAACCGTCCAGTGGTATAATTGTTTAAGGAAAGCTACTAATCAGTATGATGATAACTCTGTAAGAATTTTCAAAAAAATTTATAATATTTCAAATTTTAATTAATATTTTAAGTTTGGATAAATATCAGATCTACAGAAGATTCAACAGAAGCTAGTTTTCTGTTGAAGTTCAACATATTTTTAAATTCAACTCTTATTTGTTACTATATTTTAAAGAGATTGTACTTATTTGTTATATTTATAAAACACTGAATTAAATGGTGAATCATAAGTGTGCAAAGACTATATGCCCTAAAATTTCCATTTTAAACCATTAATTCTGTCAATCTTCCAAATTTTAGACTTTTTCCATCCTTAATTTACTGAATTTGCATAATATGACAGTTGTAACAGAACAGGCTCTTTAACCCTCAAACCAGTCCATGAATTTGGTGCCACTATCGGGACTATCGGTCAAATTGATCCTGAAGCCTAAAAAGCTGTTATTTTTGTGTGATTACGATGGAACTGCATGTTGATATTGTGCACAGGGTTGTTTGATTTATATTAGTGATGAATAGTGTCGGAAAAAAATCATCTACACTTATTTATTCAATTTATTTATTTTGATCTGGTATCTACATCATCAAATCGTATGGCTCTAAAAGAATTGCACAATGTTTCTCAGACATAATTGCACGAAAAATCAGCCTGCCAGTGATCGAGTTAGAGAAGAGTGATGGCAAGGCTTCACAGGATATTTAAAAATCGCACAGAACACTCTAATCCCTATCAAAGCATTGATATCATTTTGTTGTGTCCTTATAGTGGTGGCTGTCAGGTTCTTCAATTCTGGCACGAGTTCTAACAAGCTTCTGATTTGTGTGATGGAGAACTTTGTTTTTCACAGACAAAATGATAACCAGTCTCCAAATTTGCTCTAGTGTAACCTTACTTCCAAGATGATCAGGGCCCTCCAGTTTACTCAATTTTACTCGAAGTATGTTCCGAGCAGCAGTTTGCGCTGAACTTCGCACAGGTCTCGAATTCCACATAAAACAGTTCTTTTTACCATAAAAAGTGGCAGATGCCTCTTCATCACTTTCAGAGCATTCATTCTTGTCTGAACTAATAACGTTTGTTCATCTTCTAGTGTACCCTACTCCTAGTGGGCCCTACACTTTCTTCATCAGATGACTCGTTCTCCGAAGTAACCATTGCGTTCTAACCTGGAGTGGGCTAACGGACAAGGAAAGGTGGCTCGTCTACAAGATTTTCATCATCACTATCTGAATTATCGTTTCCCTCAAAAATAGTAGCTTCTTTTGACTCAGCATATGAGTCATACTCCTTGTCTGAAGCGTCGAGCTCATTGGCAATAACAGACCTACCGCTCATTTTGACCACCATACTTTTACAAAATTGCAACTTACTGGCAAAAGGCGAGCATTTGTGAAACCCTGATATGTTCTCCCTGGCATCCAGGAACTGACTGAGGATGTCAAATCCAGCCAAGCGTTCACGCCTCTCCACTCCTGCCCCACCACTTAGTTCCGCTGCTGTTGGTCATGATGACCAGTGGGCCGGTTTGAGGGTTAATATTTACCAGTTCCTACAAGACATGAGAAAAACTTTATGGACAAATACGTTTTGCTCCCACTGTAATTATAGGGAGAAGTTAATAATTAAATTTTTTAAGTGTGGTTCTTTGTTGTTTCATTTATTAAGTCATAACTTATTAATCTTAATTTTTTTCTCCCATTTCAGCACCTAGAAAACTTAATGACCTTTGAATAATACTACTGCAAGATGTGTTGGAAAATTTCTGTAATGGTGTCTGACATGTGAAGAAGCTAAAGTGCCTAGACCTTGTGCCATAAACTATTTTTCATCTTTTTTTTTTTTCTTTCTTCGTGATGTGCACATTGTTGAAAGGACCTTTCAACAAAGAAACTGTTTTCAGTCATTTATTAGGCCTGTTATGTATATATATATTGGCAGCTTACTGGGAAAAAAAGATAAACTGTGCTCAGCAGAAGACTGATTATGTTTTATACCAGCAGACATTTATTGACGTCTGAAATGTAAATATGATTTAAACGTCTCCTTTCACTACTTCATATTTAATAAAGTAATTGAAGATAGGTTTAAGAATCATCAGTATATTGTATTCTGACTTGGGATTACATTCATTAGACTATTAGTGTATTGCATAAGTTCATGTCCTACTATTTGCAAAAAAAATTTTTACTGAATGAAACATCATTTTGTATCACTCTTTATTTAAGAACATCCTTTTTTTACAAAAGAAATATTTTTCATGTAAAAGTATAGTGTTGTAAGGCTGTTTCTCTCAGAGTATGTTTTGTCGTTTCCTCTTGTTGCTTTTGGTATGTCTTTTTTTTTTCTTTTTTTAATTCTTATATATGCTCTCTAAAGGTGAATATTAATTATCTGTTTGTTTTAAGAAATAGTTGGTAGGCAAAATTTTAAATGTGTGGGTATAAACAAAAGTGCAATTGTATACTTAAATATCTGCATAATGATTCCTTAAATTCTCTTTTTTAGTCTATGTTAAAAGGGGGGCATTTTTCATTAATATTTCATAAAACTTTCATCTCCTACTGTCTGTTTCTTTGCACATTTGTTTATCATTCAATAATTAAAATTTCTAAATAACTAATATTCTAATATAAGAAGTTATTTTGTATGTTTGATCTGCGTTTACTTTTTAGGGGGCTGTACATGAACTATATAAGTGTGCTAAAATATTAATTAAATATATAAAATACATCACTGAGTATCATGGGTGTATAGCATATATTTATATGGTGGAGTTCTTTCTTCTGGTCGCTGTGCTTTTTAAATGAAAGTAAAAATGGGTTATTTTGGCAAGTAAAGGCTTCACAAGAGAGAAATAAAAAGATCAGTTTGCTATTTTGGTTGTGCCTAGTAATTGTTTTTATGCTATATCACTATGTTCATTGCAACAGCTTTTTAAATAAGATCTCTATAAATCAAATTCATCTGTATGAGAAGAGTATAGTGCATGGTAATTAAAGTTGTTAATTTGAATAACTGAAAACCCTCAATAAGTATTTTAATTACTAAAATCATTCAGGGCCAAAAAAAAAAAAGTTGTAATTATATCATAGAATTCACAAAATTACTTTCATATTTAGAAAAACTTTGTGTCAAAAATTATAAATGGAAAAAAAAATTATGTACTATGATATTGGCACAGTTATGAAGGTTAATATTTCTAATGCAATCCTTTTCATTTTTTGTAACTAATTAAAACTGATTTTAGTTTGAAAACAATACTATTATAGTCGTACATAGCGTTCTTCTTAAGTTCCCTTATTTATTTAGAATGTTGATAGTGTAAATGTGACTTGTTTATGTGTAATAATTGTAGCTAATTGTAAAATATTCAAAATTTGTCAATTTTGCGAAATCATCCTCAGTATATCTAAATCTTTTAACATCTTGAGGGGTTTTTTAAAATTCTACAAACATTTTTTAACTGGAGGAGAAATAAATTACTATACCATTTAAGTATCCTTTTGAATATATTATATCAGGAAATTTTAGCTTTTTCCCCCACATTGTGTATAAAATGTATGTTATAAATTTTATGCAGAATGCTAAATGTTCACTTTAAAAATGGGGTATACATAGTTGTTCAATAAGTTTTATATGTTAAATATTTGTATAAAAATTTTTCTCTCTTTTCCCCCCATGTAGTTAATTTGATTGAGCAGATTAAACATTTCTGTTCTCAGTTAATTTGATTTATTTTTTGTCCAAATGCAAAATTTTAAAAAAAGGTGTCCTGTTTAAATACTGATTTAGGTTTTATTATTTTGAATGATTTCCATCATGGCTTTTAGATGTGAAAGTAATAATATAGAGGCACCAATAAATGATGATTAATATGTAAATAGTAATTGTGTACCTTTGAGATAAAATTCAATTGTTTATTGCATAAAAATTTACTTACTGCTGTATTAATCACTAACAACAATATGGCTTTCTTTTGTGACTTCCTTTTTAAATTTTTTGTATTTTTCTCAAAGAGGAAAAGATTTTGATGTGTTTTCTCTCATCTTTTTCAAAGATTACAACCCCCTTCCCCCCCCCATAACGCTGATATAATTTCATTTTAGCTGAAAGAATATCGAAAGAAAAGAAAAAACACTTCACGAATTGGAGATATTTTGTTCAATCAATTCTAAGATTCTTTTTGCAATTCCATTGTGTAAGAAGTGCATGTAAATATAGCAGGTCTATATATTCACATTCATGTGTAATTAATGTATGTACAGAAAAATATGATTTCATTGTATATTAAAAATGTAACTGTGTGGGAAACCTGTTGGATTCTTTGCTTAAGTTGGTGCTAACTTCTTTAAATGCTCAAAGTTTACACATGATTTATTTTTACTTTTTCACTTGTTTCTTTTCAAAATTACAATTGGTAGAATCTGTTTAATTTGAAATATTTGTTCTGATAGATAAATGTGTTTGTATTTCTGTTATATCCTTTAATTTTCTTATTTTAAAAAGTTTTTTCAAACCATTTAATTATTAAGTTTAATACCATTAAAACTAGTTTTTGAAATAATCTTTTTTTTTTTTTTTTTTTTCTTGGTAAATAGTTATAAAAGGAACTCATACCTGCTTCAAAACATTTCTGTGCTTACCAAATGTATGCCTTGGGATGAGAAAAATTGGCTTACTAGAGCAAAATATTTGGCTATCCTTTTGTGTGTATTTAATACTTGTTCATTGAATGATATTAAAATGTTTTATTTACAGATTGCTTTTATAAGGCCTTTGTATTAAATGGATGTAGATAATTGATATTCCCTAATACATATAGAATTAGACTTAAGATTTTGAATGATATCTGTTGAGATTGATGTTTGATGCCATTTTCCTTTGTTTCAATTAAGCAGCAGCATTTTAAGATATAGACATTTTATTTTTACCAGAAGAGAGATCAGTACTAATTGGGATATTTCTATATTTCAAAACTTGAGGGTGATTATGCAAAAATTAGCTTTTAATTTACCTACAAATGGACTGTTATGTGTCATTTATAGAAATGGAGAATTTCTGTTATGAATTTTTCAGCTTATTTTATAATCACAAATAAATTATATTTTATAACAAATTACATTTTATTATGAGGAATGCAAATAGGATTTTTAAATTTATACATGGCTGTATTTGCTGCCTTAAAACTGAAACTGCTCAAATGCTTTTTATAATTGTAGCTTCACATTATGTTGAAACTTACTTTGGCATTGAAAGTGTTTTGAATAGTGTAAAGGGAGTTTTGTTTTTTGAATTTGTTTTTATAATTTTTATACTTGATTTTGAGATCTGACTGCATCCAGTATGAAGAGATCTAATATTCTCCATGTAATATTAAGTACATCTATTATTTTATTTTCTTGTGTTTTCCTTTATACTTCTGTGTATGTCAGTAATTAATGTTAAAAATATTTATTTTAAAATAGTACAGATTGTGTTATATTGTTTGTTATCTCAAATTATATGACATGTGTATGGTATGTGTTGTATGTAGCTTAGTTTTTAATTGCTAAACTTACAAAATTTTCATTTTTTTTTTTTTTCCTTTCTCCAGGTTTATTGGTAACTTTTAAATTATGTATATAGTTAGTTAGCCCTTCACCTTTATTTGAGGGGAAAAAAGAAAATATTTTAATTTCCCATCTTAGTAATGAATACATTTTTATTTTTGTAGTTTTATTTTTCTTGTATAATGCTTGTAGTTAAAAATTTCGCTTTCAAATTTATAACTTCCACTCAAAGATGTAACAAAAATATTTTCCAAAAGGATCTAATATTTTTTGTTGAATTTGAAATCAAAACTGTCTAAAGATATACTGAAATTCTTTTCTCAATAAAATTTCAGTTTCAAACTATGTAACAAATATTGCATCTTCTTAGTGATTACAGGAGCGTCTATAGAGTATAGTATCTATTTCAGTTATCAGATCTTCAAGTTAATATTTATGATGAAACAAACATCTTGGAGATGAGGCATGATATTGAGTATTTTACATAGATAAGTAACTCAGTGGTAGAGAATTAGGGGTTATAAGTAAAATGTATAAGCTTGTTGTCTGTCAGTATGAAAACAGTGTTCATACTCATTAAGGTGGAAAGTAAAATTGGCATGATTGCAGTTAGGGAATATTATTTTTCTATAAAACAACTAAGAAAAAATTTTATACCTCAAGATCAGTCATTTCTTCCAAGAAGCAAAAATATCATATTTTGATTTCACAGACTGAAAATTCCTATTAATCATTTAACTTCCCTCCTGACTTATATATATGGTATTAATCTTTATAGAATTTAATGGCTAAATGCTTAAATTCTCATTTCATCAAAAGGATAGAGCTGAATTTACCATCTAACATGAAAAAAATTCATGGATTTATCTTAATTTTTTACAAGGATTTTTTTTTTTTAAATGATTTGGGCATATTTTAAAATTTACATAAAGTGAACCTTTTTTTAATGTTTGGGAAGTAATGAATGTAGACAACCAATTTTATTCATATTTTTTCCTAAAATCTATCTTCCTGATATTGCTCAATGAATTTTCAACCAAAGATTTTGCTAATTTTTGGCATACTCCATTGACTTTGACTATGTAAGTTTGTATTTATGCAAGTTTGTTATAGATTTCTGTTTTTATTTGTCTGATATCCTGTAAATAGCAGTCATTTAAATATATATTAAACACATACATGTTACAAGTATCACATTTCCTGATTACAGTTTTCTCACTTTTTAATTTTCATATTTTGGTTTTCTCTTAAGGATATTTTTTGAATGAATTAATTAGATCATCTTAAATTAAAAATCAGGTACAGGATGTTTATATGTCAATATGGTGAATGTGCTACTGAGATGAATTAGCCTATTTAGAACTGCAAAGAAATATTTGAGCAGATTGTTGTTAATGTATATCTGTTCTAATTTGTAAAATACCAAAGTTTTTTTCTATTTAAAGAGACCAAATGTTTATCCTTTTGTAATTTTCTTTTTCGATTGTAAAGTCTGTACTCTGTAAAGTATTACTATATCATTTGTTTTGTCAAAGCTTATCCTCTTCGTTTGGGTATAAAAAGGTGCATGTGGCATGAGGGAAAAAGTTTTTTTTAACTCTTTCATTTGGTTGTCATCAGTATATTGTAAAATTCCATCTTGAACATTATGCAATTCTTTAATCAGTCTTGTTCCCAGTGTAATTAGTTGAGAGTGTTAGTGAAGCTTTAAGCATTGATTTTTTTTTCTGGTGGATTTTCACATATCTAGTGAATGACTAATATACACAAAGGAAATAAAATTTGCATTTCTGTTGTAACTGATTTTGAAAGTATTTCCCCTACCATTAGGCACCCTATTTCCTCACCACTGATCATTTCAAATATTTGCATCATCATTGCTTTGAAATTTAAAGTAGGGTACTTGTATATGTGCCCTACTGAATTTTTTCCTCTGCAACTTAACCCTGATATTTGCATTATTTTAACCTTTCTAATTAATATTCTTAATTCATTTTGATTTTTAGTGTGTTCCTTCTCATTAGTTATACCTATGTATAATTTTTGTTTCTTTTTTTTTTTCCAATTATAAGACTGCTGTTTAACCATCAAAAATATTTTAATATTTTTGTGGTACTATGTGAATTTTAATTAGTCAGTTGGTTAATCTTAAACTATATCATAACCCTCAGTATTATGTGTCTCTAATTGCAAGGTTCCATGGGGAACATCAAGGAACTATCAACTGTAATTAATACCAAGACTTAACAAAAAGTCTATATTATTAATGATGTCAAGGAGCTATCAATTGTAATTATTACCAAGACTTAATACATATATATATATATATATATATATATGTCTATATCACTTCAACATGGACATAATGGGCTTATTAGAATAAGTTGTAAAAAAAAACTCTAGGATATTACAAGTATTTTTTCTTATTACTTGAAAAACTGCTAATTCTGATTGTAAAGTTTTTTTCCCCTTTAAACATTTAAATAAAATGTAACTCTGCATTATGTATTGTAAACAATTTGTATAGAGAATCTATATATTCTCTTAAAATAATGAGTCACTTTCTTTCATACATTCTTTTATTTTTCTCAGGCTGGAAAAAAAATTATTTTTACTTGTATATATTTATATTTTTCTCTGTTTTTAAAGTCACTAATATTTTGTTTTTATAAATGCAGTTAATAATCCATAAAATTTCTAGTCAAATTTCTGTAGTCATAATATGAAAAGTTGCTTAAATGATAAAATTGCTTACAGTAAGTGTCTTTGGAAGCATTGTTATGATAAAGCTCAAAAGGTTCCCCCCCCTGTAATTGGAAAACATTTCATCATGGATATTTAAAAAGAAAAAGAATTACATTTAGGGTCAATTGGTATAATTGACATTTTATAACTTTTTTAATGAGAAACACTACAATATTTAAAACTATGAAGTTTTAACTGAAATGTCGAAATCTGTAATGAACATGTTTGTCATGCAACTAAATCCTTTTTTATTGATAGACTGTGTATGGATCTAGAATTTTATGTTCTATTTGTGCTAATGTGTCATTCCATTCAAAAGCTTTTTTTTTTCTTTCTCTCTCTCTCTCTCTCTGTTTAAAATAAACCCTATCTTTTCCCTATTTTTACTTTAGAATTTTCAAATTTATACACACATATAAACTTTCAAATATTTGGATTTTGTTTCCTTTCAAGTTATTCAATAATGTTTTAGGACATTAAAATATATATCTTTTTAATTGTATCACACCTTTGATTATTGAAGTCATTTATTATAAATATATTAGTTTTTTTTTTTATATATATTGCAAAATTATGTGAAAATATGATTTTAACATTCATATCTTACTTCATTAATGAAATTTTTAATGTTACTGTAGAACAAAGTTTATATTTGATGTTAAATTTTTGAATAGATTCTATTCACTTTCTCTACAACTTTAATTTGAAAAACAAAAATTTTTATTTTTTTTAATGACATTGGTTTTGATATAGAGTTATCATTATTTATGCACTCAAATTAATATTTGCATTATAATATATATTATTGTATGATTTATGCTCCTTGAAATTTTTGTAAGTTCATAGTTTATTTTAGCACATGCATTTCAATTTTTATTATGCTTTAGTCCCTCTATTGGCCTGTTCACATAAAATCCATCAACGTTACTCTTATTGACATATTTTAACCTTTAGCTTATGGGCCCATTTTTCCAATTCTCTCTTTAGAACGGGAAATTCCATACCCCTTTTGTAAGAACGGTCATTAAGGGCGTTATATATATATATATATATATATATATATATATATATATATATATATATATATATATATATATATATATATATATATATATATATATATATATACACACACACACATATACATATACATACACACACATATATATATTCATTCTTGGTCCCGTATTCTTGGGATATGTGCTATCCCACCCCATAAGGAAAAGGTTAAACCAATCACAGGCCTGAACAATTTCGTTGCTAATCGTTTGGAGGTTTGTAATTGGTTAAATATATTTCAATACGAGTAACACTGATGCTGACATATTCTATGTTAACAGGCCCTAAATCTTTCTTGTCTCTGAATAGTAATCTTGCTGAGCTGTTATAGATTTTCATTTTGCAAGACTGATTTTATAAGAATTTGTAAATATACCTGAAATTTAGTTTGTTTTTGTTTCATGTACAGTATGTTTGTTAGTGCATAACGTGAGTCCCACATATCGTAATCGCTTTATTTATCGACTGTGATTTCAGCTACAAAAACAATGCCTTACTATTTTTTTAATTTTAGAAGTGCCTTTTTTGTTGCATGTTAGATTTGCTCTTGTCTTTGATGTGAGAAAAATGCAATAAAAAACTCTAAAATACATGTGTATTCTATTAATGTTTGTGTAGAAAAAAAAATGGATGAATACCTGTCTTGTGGCTGCTTTATATTGTGCTAAAGGCCTTGTTCACATATCGTCTGTCTGCGTTACTCGCATCGAAAATTTTTCAACCAATCGCAGACCTCAAAACGATTAACCACGACATTGTTAAGGTCTGAAATTGGTTTAAAATATTTCGATACGAGTAATGTTGATCCAGTGTGAAGAAGGTCTAAGACCTGATAAGTTCATTATTCCGTTTAGTTCTCATACTTTAAATTCAAGAACTTTGAAAATACATAATTTAAGGTGCCTAAAATTAGAAGCTTAATGAAAATATTACATATTTAAGTTTTCATTGCTATCCATTTCGAGAAAACCGATGTTTCCATAATGCACAAGGGGTGATGGCAAAAACATACGAGGCATAATACAAATTAGCTGAGTTTGAAAATTCGGGAAACATTCATCTCTGATATTTATCCTGCTGTTATTTCCACGTATTTTCTATGCCGACGCTCGAACTTGGCGCGTCACGATTAGTGGTAGTGCGAGAGACGTTTGTGTGTTTGACAGTCCCGGTGTCATTTCTTGTCAAGATATGTATGGCCTACCGCAAAAGGAAGAACCCATATTTTTTTTTAAGTGATAACCAGGTAGAATGTTATAAGTTACTTCGGCATTAAATAAAATAGATCTGCAGTTCTTTGCAAATGGGATAACTGCTGATCTCATTTTATATCAGTGAATGGTTTTATAACTTTAGCCAAAGAATCTTGAACTAGAGAAATCAATAATGTGGACCTGTATTCAACAGTGGCTATTTCCACATCTAGCGTTAAGACAGAAGACCAGAGCTACCGAGAGCAAATCACACTCAGCTGTATAAATAAAATTATTGTTAAGAGTGTCTTAAGATTTCATACAAAAGTCGGAAAATTATTTTATGAAAAAAATCGTTTAAGGAATAGACTGACTTGGTGGTTAAAAAGTTTTTAATGGGAAAGTAGTCCTTTCTTTTTACTCGTACTTTATTAACGTTACACATGAGTCAAACTATTATAATGAACAGCTTCATTAAGAATTGAGATACTAAGTAAAATATAACTTAATTACAAGATGCAATCATCAGCAGTAAAATGTTAATAGTGATTTAGAGAATTAAAAAATAAAGTATACAGAGGCTGTTCACACATTTTTTAGACGATGTATATTGTATTTACAAGACTAAAATACATAAAATTCTTGTGTTTTAAATGTTCTATTTGACATCCCTTATTCTGAACTATCTTTCGACACCGCTATTTCCAGGATAATAATGCCTTTTGAAGTGTCAGAAGAGGTATTCTATACCATTCCTCCTGAACAGATTTCCAGAGTCCTGTAAGGGTTTTGGGACGACGTTTGGATAATGCAGATTTTAAAAGTCCGAAAGCACAAAAATCCATAGGTGATACATCGGGAGATTTAGTAGGGATATCAGTGAAGGGTATGGCCTTGATACCAGTTTTTGTTCCATTTCTTTTAGGAAATTTATAGTGGATTTTGATATGTGACTGCTAGCTTTGTCCTGATGGAGTCTCACAGATTTATGGCACTGTGGGTAAAGCGATGGTATTTCATTCAGAAAAATTGGCGATAAAATATGTTCCTGATAGTATTTGGAGTTAATCTTGACATTTTTTTTCACTCTCTTTATTTTTAACTTGCCATTATAAGAAAAACCAGCAACAATCATGAATCTCTTAGAAAAACTTTCTTTCGATTCTTTGAACCATGTACTTAAATTTTTTTTCTCCCCTTTTATGATAATAAAGGGCTCTTTTTTTTTGTTGCGATCATTTAAATACACCCATGATTCATGCATTGGGACAATTGTTTTCTATTTTTCTTTGGATAAGTGTTTCTCATATAGAATTCTGCAGCGTGTCCTGCGTTCAGCGATATGATTTGGAAGAAGACGATGCACATTGCGTTTTTTTCGCTTTCTTAAGATTTAAATCAACGTTTATCATTTTGTTCACAGTGGACACCGAGCATTTTAATGATTTTGCAACTGTCCTTTGACTAGGGGGACTTTCTTTTAACATTAAACAACGTACCTTTGCAATAGTCGAAGATGTCCGTATTTTCCTTGGATACGTGTTTGGAATTTTTGTCCCACTTGAGGCTCCAATTTGACGTTTTTTTCCTTTCTTGTTGACGATATTACCTATCGACGCTTTAGATATCACAAAACCATGACTTTCACATCGTTTTTGGATAACGGAGTATGCATATTTCTCTTCGGAAAGAGCATAAATGTAGCCTTCGAACCACTGCTTTGTTAAAAACGCCATTTTGAATAAAAACAAAACTTTCAAGCCGCAGACGATAATTTTGGCTTTTAAAAACATAGTACAATTGCAATTATTTCTTTTGCAGCAAACGATTTTTATTACCGCTTACCAAAATCGCCTAAAAAATGTGCGAACAGCCTCTGTAGTCCACCTCCCGCTAGAAAAGACCTGGCACCAGTATTAGGGTTGCTGCCTCTGAAAGATCGATTCTCGAAATCAGGGGTCGGGGAAAATCAACATTGTTCACCGTCATACATTCTCTCCCGTTGACCTTCGTTTCTGTAACATTCCATCCCGAGTCACCAGTTCCTCGGGGATCTTCTCTTCGGAGGAAGGCAATACCTTTTTCTAAAATTTATATACATGCCTTTCTAGGATATAACACGAATTCAAAAAATTTCTATATGTCTTTATAATTTAAAAAGCCCGTTTTTGTTTCGTTTTACTTTTTTGGTAGAAGGTGGACGTGATCAGTAAAAACATCGGAGGAAAAAAACAGGGGTATAGTACTCTATTGTTGTGAACCCCTGAATTTTTAGTTCCCTTAGTCGCTCGTTAGTCGGGCACAAGGATGGTGGGTTTTTGAACAGGATTTGCAAGTTTTTCTTCCTTTTCTTAATTTTTTTTTTCTGGTAAGATTTATTCCCTTTTGTATCCTTAATTTTTCAGAGAAAAAAAAGTTTCTCCTTGGGCATGGTGAGTTTTTCCTGTAAATTAAATAAAGTTCATTACAGTTCTAGTTAAATTTTTATAAAAATTGATATTTCTTGGTATTGCTGCATTTTAAAAAAAAATTGGTATATTCTGATATTCTTATATTTTTAACTTATTATTATTATTTTTTCCTTGATTGGGTAGATATTTAAAGTTAAGCAAGGTTTTAAATTAAAGTTCAATTTTTCTTTTAAAAAAAATTGTATATCTACATTTTTGCGCATTTCTACAAAATTTTGCAGTCACTTTTATTCATCTTGATTTCCTCCTGTTTTTCTCCTTTTAAATTTTTTTGTTTCATTGTCTAAGATATTACATAAGCTATTAAATTGAAGTTTATAATTAAAAATATTCTTAACATTTTTTTAACTTGTACAGTCAGTTTGTATGTTCTTCCGTATTTTTTTTCAGTTTTTACTTTTTTCGGACGAAATACGGCAACTGATGTGTAATATTATTGATGAGTGGGTGGATAAGCGCATTTTAAACGTTTAGCACGTCTACTATGTATAGCAATAATACAAAGCAAACCGAACCAAAAGGAGAAAACGATAAAGGGTGCTGGATCAGGGCGCGGATAAAAAATTTTTCCGCGCCATTACTGGAACGAAATCTCGTCACAACGGTACGTAGACTATATGCCGACTAAATAAATAAATGAAACTCGGTGCGAGATTTTTAAAGACTACCAAGGTGTTATTAATTGTATACCCCCCCCCCCCCTCTGTATGACGTCACCAAGGTGTTGCTTGTCTTATTAGAAACTAGCTGTAGCCGGGTACAGTTTCTCTTTTCTTTCTTTTCCATGGCTGGTTAAATGGAAAAGAAAGAAAAGAGAAAGCACGTGTTTCTAATATGTTTAATTTAACAATGCTTGTGGGTATACAACATTTTTTGTTGTTCCATTGTCTGTGCAGATATAGAGATTGTCTTGTTTCCCGACTCTAGAACGCGCAATATATAATTTTCCATGTGAGAAGCAATCCGTGTCTAGATCTAAACCGCACAATTCTAAAGATTGGCCCTGAGCTTTGTTGATAGTGATTGCAAACGCCAATCGAATTGGGAATTGCGATCTCTAAAAGTGAAATAGCATATCCGTTGGAATCAAAGGAATACGAGGAATGAGGACATCTTTACCTTTGAATGGTCTTGTCGAGAGTGTTGCTTCTACTACGTTGCTCAATATTTTTTTTTTACTGCAAGCCGCGAGCCATTGCAAAGGCCGTTGCTTTGGCTGGTTGATATTTCGCAACATGATTGTTGGCACGCTGATTTTCAATTGCAGTATGTGCGGTGGCATCCCTGGCAGATCGAGTGAATTAAAAAATCCCGCTGTTTTTCAAAAAATACCTGTCACAGGCAGTGGCGTACCCAGGATTTAATCTTGGAGGGGGCCGAGTTGAACGGATAAAAATATTTGTAATGCAAATTCAATATTCATAATGAAATTTCTATATCTTTGGAGGAGGAGGCATGGCCCCTTGGCCCACCCCCTGGGTGCGCCACTCGTCACAGGTGTGACATCTATATAATAGGTATGCTAAGTGACAGCAGCTGTCAAGAAGCACGCTGTCCGGCATGAGCAATGTTTAGTATCGAGTGTGTTGCTGTTACGTTCAACAGATGGCGCTCCCATTGTCGTAAAATATTTAGTATAGCGTGTGTTGCTTTTACGCCCAACAGATGGCACTGTTTTTTTTAAAGCATGTTTTTACTTGTCACAGGTGTGACATCTATATAATAGGTACCATAACTTGGGGCTACTTGGACCCAAACCAAAAAAGTGTTTTAAATTACATCTAGGTCTCTTGTCAATAAAATATAGATATAATTCATAATCTCTCCAACAGATAGAAGCTTTTGCTAGGTCCTGAGGTACTTTACCACGTTCCCGCTCTTCCCGCCTTTTTTCAGTTCAGGTTATGTTGCTTTGTGATAAAAACACGAATTTTTGTGACCTTATAACTTCCACCATCACTTCTTTACACACTACAATCCCACATTAGTTAAGGATGCATTCACATTTCAAATACCGTCTGTAAGAATATAACAATAGTTTTAGATGAATATAGAATCAATTAACACAGTAAAAATTTTAAGTATTAACTAGTGTGCTGATAAACTAAAAATGGGGTTACTTGGCAAGGAAGTGGGTCCAATTAACCCCTAGTCACATTTCTGATTAGACATTCTCAAATTTCACTATAAAAATAATTAATATCATTACTTTATGGTGGGTTCCTTTTATTAAATGGTTAAACCTGTTCATGTACATTTATTCGCAGATCTAATACAAAAATGCCCCAAATTTTCAAGAGGTCTCCTGGGAGCAGAAAGTATGCGGATTTTACAGCTGAAAAATTAGAGGAATGTTTAATGCTGTGAGGTCAGGAGAAATGTCTCAGAGAGATGCCTCAACCCACTTCAAAGTTAGTAGGTCCACTATAAAAAGGAGATTGAAGAATGGTTTACTGAACAAACTTGGACATCCAATCAGTGAAGAAGAGTTGGCCTGTGCTAGTCATTTAGACAAAATTTGTGATTTTGGATTTCAACGTAGACGAACTGGACTTTCGATTTATTGTCAAGTCTTACCTTGTAATGGATGGAAGATCAGTCAAATCTTTTCAGAACAACCTACCTGGGCGTGACTGGGTAAAATTATTTTTGAAAACGCATCCACTTTTAACAATCAGATTTGCAAATAAAAAGGAGTTTGTTTTCTGTTTTAGTGTAAAACAAATTTTTCATACATAAGTCTCTATTTTTGTTTCAAGATCCTAGGTGCTACTTGAGCCCACTACCTGTTTGAATTGAATATTTTATTTAAAATGTAGGTTGGGTCCAAGTAACCCCAATCAGAGGGTTAATTGAACCCAAATTTAATAATTTATATATATATATATATATATATATAAAATTTTAATTTTGGTTTGAAAAAGACCTAAAATCCTGGGTAATCTTCAAATAAGTTGTTTGAATCAGGTTATCAGCACAAATATGTTTTTAAGACTATCGTTGGGTAAGAAATATACAAAAATCTTCACTTTTTGGGTCCAAGTAACCCCAATCTACGGTATACAAAAACATGCGAGTATTCAAATGCAACGTTGTGTTAAAATTTCAAAGCAATCGGTGAAGAACTTTCGGAGATTTAAGATTTTAAACAAACGAACATTTACATTTTTATTTATATAGATTTTGGTGAACTTGAAAGAAGCAGAGAGAGAGAAAGACCGCCGTGCTCTTTTCCGAAGTACCCGAGCCAAAGGCTATCCCCAGTGATGACTATGATTAATTAAAATAAGGGTGCTCGTGAAATTGGTAGCGGAGGTTTAAGATAAAATTACTCTACAATGGATTATTGTGCTGAGTTAAGGGAAGTTAAATTTAAATGAAAAGAAAACGTGCCTTTAATTAAAGAAGCAGTTGTCCTAACGAGTGAAAAACAAACAGGAAACGGGTGGGGGGAGAATTAGTCTGGCTCTGGCTCATTGAAAAAAGCAGAAACGCAAATCTCTCATTGTGAACCTTTTATGCTAATACAGAAGGTCGTTCGCACTTTATGGACATGATTTTGATAGTTAAATTTTATGTATAAATGCCGTATTTTTTACGGCGATTTGCTTCTATCTGATAGCCATGGTTCTTGACAATAGCTCTAGCTCGAATTTTCCATGAAAGTAAACTTTTTCTTAGTACTGTCATGTCAATTTCACCCCATCCCTCTTGGACAGTTTTCCAAAGTCCATTCAGTGTTCTTGGAGGCCGTTTTCCCAAGGCTCGTTATCAATAAACCGAAAGCACAAAAGTCCACTGGAGAAGCGTCAGGTGATTTTACAGCTATTTCATTAAATGGGATACGCTTTATTCTTGTTTCTGATTCCTTCTTTGCTAAATAAGCGGCAGTTGATTTAGACACAGGACTAGAGAGGTTTTGTCCATGTGAAGCTCAACTTTATCAATGTCCTTTCCATATTAGTCTGGAATTTCTTCTTCAAAAATTGGTTCTAAAGTATTCTGTTGATAGTAGAGTGAACTAATTTTGGCTTTACTTGAGACTTTTTTATTTTTAATTTGCTGTTGTAACAAAATCCTGAGACAATCATGAATCCCTTTGGGAACTTTTCTGTACACTGACGAAGGCATTTGGTACTGTCATTCCTCTAAGATACTCTCGATGACTTAATATTCATAAGCATTATTATTTAGGGGGATGAATTGAGATAACTACGGACAATCAAACTCTACATCGTTACTACAGGCATGTCCTCAGCTAGCTAGCTTCTAACTGAAGTTAGTGGCTGATATGCTTTTATTTACTTTTTGTACACAGGTGCTGCCATCTACATTTATATATATTAAATATCTTACATGCCCTTTTTTTCTTAAAGATTAAAATATTATAATTTTAAAAGATTACAATTACAAATATTACCAATGAAAGTAACAAATTACATTTTACAAAATAAGATAAGTGGATTTTAAAACTTGAGACACAAAATTTTACAAACTGAAATCTTACTTTGCAGTCCAAATACAGATATTTTAAATGAATAAATTTTTTGATAAAAGTCCTAATTAATAGTCTCTAAAACGAATAGGTTTCACAATAGTCCTTTCTGAGCTTCTTATCTCAGGTGATCTACTAAGTTGATCATTAGAACTATTAACTGGAGCTTGTCGAGTCATTGAAGTGTCACTGATGGTGCTTTGATCATTAGAACTACCAGCTGGAACATGTTGAGTCTTTGAAGAATCACTGGAGCTTTCCCAAAGATCTTCTACAGTTCGATTCCAGGCTAAACTGTTATCCACATTCGAACTATTATCAGGACGAATATGGTGCCTATTTCGTCTGTAGGTACCACCATCTTTCCCTTTTATAATGTATTACCTAGCTTGTGGTCCTACTTGAACTATGAAACCTTGTTTCCAAGGCTCATTCATCTTATGCTTAAACCAAACATTTGTCTTGTTTGGGAGTTCTTGCAGTCGTGATGCATGCTTATCAGCATATTTCTTTTGCTTGACCTGCCTCTCTTTCAGAGCAATGCGAGCATCTTTACGTTAAACTTTGGTTTCAGCATATCTGGATGGGAGGGTAAAAAAAGATCTCAAACGTCTGCCCATTAATAATTCAGCAGGTGATGGCATATCTTTTGCAGATTGGATTCTGTAGTCTAGCATTACTGCATATAAGTCTTTACCACCCTCTGCAGCTTTAGTAAGAGATTTTTTAATTGTTTGCACACATCTCTCAATTTGTCCATTTGCCGTAGGAAAGTGTGGTGATGTAATATGAGGCTTGATGTCACAATCTTTGAGAAACTTTCTCATAAAATTAGAATTAAATGGTGGTCCTCCATCACTAACTAGCTCTTCAGGTAGTCCATGTGTGGCAAAAATGGACTTCAAGATGTTTATTACAGCTTGTGCTGTTGTACTGCTTACTGGCTTTAATTCAACATATTTAAAAAAATAGTCTATCATCAGGAGATACTGTTTTCCTTTCAAATAGAAAAAATCACAGTCTACTTTCTGCCATGGTCTCTCTGGAAGGTCTTCTTCATAAATGGTTTCTTTTTGGTTTGTTCGTTGATATTTCTGGCAGATCTTGCACTTTAATACGCATGCTTCAACTTCATTGTTTATATTAGGCCAATAAAAGTATTCTCTAGCTTGGATTTTACTACACACAACACCTTTATGCGACACATGTAATATTTTGAAAATTTCATGCCTAAAGGCTGTTGGCACTACAAGTCGTTGTCCTCGACATATTACTCCTTCTTTTGTTACATAAGTTCATCTTTACAATGCCAGTATGCAGTTAAGCAGCTAATCTTGCCTTCTTTGTATCAGGCCATCCATTTTTTATGTGAAATATCACATCTTGCAGCTCAGAATCATTTCTTGTGAGCTCTGCAATTTCTTCCCATTTTGCTGAAGAAGCTTGTGTTAACAAGTTTATTTTCACTGTAGATTCTTGATTTAACCCATCATCAAAACTGTCAACTATAGACTGTGCTCTGGACAGTGCATCGGCTATGAGTAATTCCTTTCCTGGTACATATTCTAATGTTACATTGTACCTGTTGAGCCGAAGTAACATGCGTTGAAGACGAGGAGAAATTGTATCATATGGTTTTTTTTTTAGGTCATCCGGAAGGTTTGGGATGGACAACCGACATTGCACTTGTTTTTCTAACAAACTTTTTCCTAATGAATTTATAAAGTCATAACGTGTCATTACAGGCATCTCATCATAGCTGGCATAGATAATGCCAAAATTTACAAGACTAACCGCTGTCGTATTGTAAAATATTGTCAGGGGCAACCGTCTCAACCTTCTATTCGGTGAATAGTTTGCGATAATTTTGTCTAAATTATCCACTCCTGATTTTGTTGAATTGTAAAAACTTAATATTTCTGGTTTATTACTGGATTGGTCGGTAAATTTTGAGTTATGCAAGGAGAATATCAAATTGACGACTTTATTTTGTGTTGTCATTGAAGACAAAACAAAATAGTAGGAGACTACATTTTAATTGACTGGTTAGGAAAGAAAACTGTTCGCACATATGTTGCCCAAGTACTCATTATTCAAGATGATGATATCAAAGTTCTCTGTATGCATAAACAGGATACTCTAGGACTAATTTATGCATTTCCTTACAAAGAAGACAAGTGTTGGATCACAAAAACTCAAATTAAGCAAAAGCTGAAAAGAACCATCAACAGTAACTGATGGTTCAAACACTAGAATTAGAAGTCGGTTTGAATTTGAAAAACGTATAAGTGCTGAGTAATGTATGAAAATCAAGTCAGTTTCAATGTTATTCATAAAATATGATCTTTTGTAAGTTAATTATAATAAATTTGTATTTGATATTTCAAGCCATTCTTAACAGAACTTTTGTCATTCCGTTACCACATGATTTCATTAAGTCTAATTAATTTTATAATATTAATTATTATTTTGATGTTGAAAAATGACTGAAACTTTTAGTACTGAATCAGGTCTTGCTGCTGACATTATTTTTTTGTTTTGTTACTGCAACAGTTGGCTGAATTTTTATTTGTTATTCAATGTTTTTATTTGTTATGTCCAAAATATATCATTCCGTTGCCACAAAAAAGTACTATTTTTTAAATATAGATAATGTGTAATTTTAAATTATCTGCATTTTTCATTTTAAGTCATTAAGATGTTTATAGTTTGCCCTATTTTCTTTTTTTATTTTAATATTTAAGTTAGTAGAATCTGCGATATATGTTGTGAATGCTTGTCCAAATGTCATTCCGTTACCCATGGGAGGTCCCTTATATCATGTTAAAAGTTTTAAGAAACTCGTGTGTTGAACTATGAACATGCTTAACAGGAATTATAGTAAAAATTATGTCCTCTATTTTGCTTTTCTATTGTTATTTAACCAATCAGTGTCAGATTATAAGAGAATTAATATCCCTGTGTAAATTTTCTTTCAATAAGGCAAGCTTTCATTTTTTTGCTCTTGAAAATTTTGTATCTAGTAAAAGCTTACAAATAATTAATATATTGATTACATTTCCCTGTTGCTGTAGTAGTTTGAAATACATAATATTTAGATTGCATGTTGTTGTTATATATGGCAATTTTTTTTAACTAAATCCATACAAATTATATACTGCTGATACTGCTGGCCATTCATTTAAGGGGGTACCGTATGGGTAGCTAGCATTACCCCCATTTGTATGCAATATCAGTTTTCTTGATCTTATTTAAAGAGAACAATGAAAATTTTACACATTTTTAGCTTTAATTTATATATTTCAACATACATGAACACAGATTTCTATATTTTCTGTTTTTAATATCTAAAGAGAATAAATAAATCATTAAAAATTAATGTTAATTAATTAATATTTTATTATATCTTAATTCATTACATCTAGTTAAATATACAGGTTTGAATAAAGGGGATAGATACTGCTTATTCCGCTGGCTTTCTCAACATGAAGTTAGTCGAATAATACAAGTTAATTTGATTGAAAATTATTAGAGCTTTTCTTCTGTATCACTTGAAATGGATTATCTGGAGAGATGACCTCTGGATAAAACTAATTGCAAGCAGAATCTTTCTTTAAAAAAAAGAATTACAGATTTTTAAAGTTCTAATAAAAATTTATTATTTTTATTTAGCTTCCCCAGCATTTAACCCAAATACTATGAACTCCCTTAGAAAGTCCATTACAAAAGGAATTTTTCAATTATGCTTGTAATCCTGAAGAAGTTTTATCTTAACATTATTGTTCGACATACTAAGTTTGAAATATCACTGTGATGAGTACATAAAACTAAAAATATGATAGTTCTACTTTTATTTAATTTATGTATGAATATATATAAATACACTTTCAAATACTTACTTTCACACACACACACATATGAAAAATGTATTCATCTGTGTATACACACATGAATAAATTTGTTATATACAAATTTATTTTGTTTATTTAGACCTTTTTATTAATTTTGTATCTACCTATTAAATACAATTTATTTGCTAATTATTCAATTTCTTTTGGTCAGATTTAATTTAATATCAATTTTTCATCCTCTTCTGTATAAATGCGCACTTATGTATAAAACTCAAATTAAACAAATGTGTAAAGAAAAAATAATTCAAATTGCTGTTTTTCTGCAGTCACTTGTATTCCTTTCCGAGACAGCACTTTACTGTTTCCATAGTAACGATATAGAAATTACAGAAAAACAAAGCAATGTTATTGGCTTATCGTTTATCGTTATCAGAAAAAACGTAGTAGCTAGTGGGCGGTGCTTATCCAGAATTCGAACGGTAAAAGCTTTCTCACTGCGTACGGAAAGGGTGGATGAGACTACCGATTTTGCTCGCATCCGAGAACAGCGTACGAGGTGAACTGCATCTCGGACGGGGAGAATCTCGGATGCGAACTCTTTTCGTACGGGCTGAGACTAGGCCCAAATGTCTTTTTTCAGTAACTGTCGCAATGAATGAGTCAAGTTTGACAGATGTGGTGTAAATTTTGCCAAGTATGTTATCATACCCAGAAATCTTTGCAAGTCTTCTCTACATTTTGGCACTGCAAACTCGTGAATAGCCTTTATCTTCTTGGGATCTGCTTTAATACCTTTATCTGATATTATGTGTCCTAAATAGTTCACACTGGACAATGCAAGCTGGGTTTTATCTAGATTGAATTTAAGGTTAGCTCTTCTAGCAATGGTGAGAACCCTACGTAACAGCTGGCAGTGTTCTGTAACTGAAACAGACCCTAATGCTATATCATCAAAATATGCGTTCACTTCCAACTCTTTTTCAAACACTTCATCCATTGCTTTCTGAAACTCTTCTGGGGCATTATTGAGCCCAAAAGGTAAAACACAAAATCGGTATCTACCCCATGGGGTGGCAAATGTTGTTAACAATGATGAATTTTTATCTAATGTTAATTGCCAGAACCCATTTTTAGCATCTAATATGGTAAAGATTTTGCTGCCTTGAAGCTTAGTCATTAAACTGTCCGCTGTTGGGATTGGATAATGTGGCCTTTGTATGGCTTTATTCAATGGCCTTGGATCAAGACAAATTCGGAGCTTTTTAGGAGTGTTTACAATCACATGTTACTTACCCACTCAGTAGGTTCTTCATCTTTGGTAATAATGCCAGTATCCTCCATTCTGTTTAGCTCTTCCTTAACTTTATCATGAAGAGCTAATGGCACTTTGCGAGCTGCTGCTATGTGTGGGACACAATTATTTTTAAGCTTAATCTTCACTGTTCGGTTAAGTCTCCCTACACCTGTGAAGACATCACTAAATTCTTTTATTGCTTGTTCTGGAGTTTCTTCTAAATTAGACATATTTCTTTTATTTGATACAGACGTTTTATCAGTCCTAGCTTAGTACAGGCTTGTGGGCTTAAAATGGGGCTAGATTCTAGCTCTGTCACTAAGAAACGTAAATTTTCTTCTTTGTTTTAAATTTTACAGGGTAACTTACATTCTCCTATTATTGGAACCAAATTATCACTGTAGTCCAGAACAGTTTGCTTGCATTTCGTAACAATAGGTTTATTGAGCCATTTTAAAATTTTACTTTTCGGTATTACATTCACTTGAGATCCTGTATCCAATTTAAATGTTACACAATTGCCATTTACAATAATATCCTGATACCAAACACTTTCACTATCATTACAATTAATTGTGTCAATTGTTTTCAGCTCTCCGAGGTAAACAGATTCAGAGTCACTTACCTCATCATTTTCTTCCACCGCGTTCACGCGTTTCATTTTATTTTGATTTCTTCTTCGCGATCTGCAGACTTTAGCTCAATGATTTCTTAGCTTACACACTCGGCATACAGTTTCAAAAGCTGGGCAGTTTCTAGGTTCGTGAACCATGCCGCACGATCGGCACATGTATTTATTTTCATTTCGGGCGCCGAATTCTCTTCTAGATGACACAGCTCGGGAGATCCCTCGTTCAATGGCGTCTATTGCGGCGGGTTTGTTTACGTTCATCTCGCTGGCTTACGCTTTGCTGTGCTCTGCAGTTTTACACTCGCTGACAATTTCCTGCAATGTTTTTGCTTTTCTGCTTGTTTCTCTTATTAGGCGCTCTTGCAAAGGTTTATCCTGTAACCCTTGTACAATTTTATCCCGTAGCATGCGATCTTCTAGTTCTCCGTAATTACATTCAGTAACGGCACTCTTTAGTCTTAGGTAGAAATCGGTGAATTTCTCCCTTATGTCTTGTTTCATTTCGAGAAACTTGAAGGACGCATATATTTCATTTTGGAAATCTTGAAAATATTTTCCAAATTCGTCTAGAATTTGTTGTAGACTTATCTCCGTAGTGCCGGTAAACGGTTTCAAGTTGAATGCTCTATACTGCTTCTTTAGTTCATCTCCACACACGTGTCAAAAAAGAGCCGTATTTGTCTTTTCCGATTCATTTCCATATCGTAGAGCTTCAATATAGTCCTCAAAATCTTGTTTCCAATTTCTCCACGCTTCCGGCGGATTTGTACCTGCATCGAAAGGTTGTATCGCTGGTAGATTACTCGTCATTTTGCGATCGTCATTTTCTTCTTTTTCAGGCGATTTTTACTGGAAATTGGTGGACGGTGTTCTACTCTGACACTATATAAGATACTCTCGATGACTTAATATTCATAAGCATTATTATTTAGGTGGATGAATTGAGATAACTACGGACAATCAAACTCTTCATCGTTACTACAGGCATGTCCTCAGCTAGCTAGCTTCTAACTGAAGTTAGTGGCTTATACGCTTTTATTTACTTTTGTACACAGGTGCTGCCATCTACATTTATATATATTAAATATTTTACAATTCCCGTCAGTTGAGCAATAGAAAATTGATATTTTTTTTTACAGTCACTTAAATACACCCATGCCTCATCGAGTGTTACCACAAATTTATATTTTTCGGCAGCTAGGTGTTTTTCATATAATTTTTTACAATTTATTTTTCTTTCAGCAGTATACTTTGGCAAAAGCAGATAAACTTTAGGTTTAAACATCTTTTCTAACATAAAATCTTTATGGATGATATTACTTACAGTGTCAGAAGACATTCCTAGTTTCGATGCAATAGATCTTTTGAGTCAGCGGATTTTCTTTTAGGATCAGAGACATATAAACGAAATTTATTGAGTAAAAAATCTTTCAAACTTGTCATAAAACTAAACACAAATTTTTTTTTTAAGTCCAATTATTTTTTTAACGAAGCTACTACATTTTAAAATACGGTAATCACAAATAAAGTTAAGCAATACGATACTCATATCGACTATAAAATATCCGACCTCGTCCAAAGGGCAATTTTCTGTCAAAATTTCAGAATTTTTTATTATTTTACTATATTGTCCGAATATATAGCTATTCAAAAACAGCATTTATTTTGTTGATAGGTTAATTCGAACCTGAGTTAAAAGCATTTTTTGTTAACTTTCATGAACAGAAAGTGATC
Source organism: Dolomedes plantarius (assembly GCA_907164885.2). Taxonomy (NCBI): domain Eukaryota; kingdom Metazoa; phylum Arthropoda; class Arachnida; order Araneae; family Dolomedidae; genus Dolomedes; species Dolomedes plantarius. The sequence goes on from OU015498.1 coordinate 108,356,190, forward strand.
TCATTTCTAATCGGAGGTAAATGTTTAAAGAGATTTATTTGCGTCTAAACTTCTTTTTTAAATTTTTTTTCCTGTAGAAAGCGCCTTAAGGCCTGTCCACATAGAATCCGACAGCGTCAGCGTTACTCGTATTCAGTGGCGTAGCGAGGGGGGGGGGGGGGGGCAAGGGGATCTATCGTGCCCCGGTCAGGGCCCGATTTAGAAAATTCTTGACTATAGACACAACTCCGGATGGGGGCCCACAAACACTGATGTGAGCATAAAATTTCCAAAATTCACACACAAAAAATATAATCATGAATCATTGTTTTTCTTTCCAATGCAGAGGCACTTGTCGCGAAGACATTCGCCTATAATTCATCGCAGTTTTGCTGACTCTTTTATTACGGGGGCGCCATCTAGGCAGACCAGCATTGCCCCCTATGAAGGGACGACGCAAACGGAGGCATTTTAGTGGCGCTTCGCCAGGATTCGATCTGAGCACCCTCAGCACCGAAAACCAGCGCGCTGTACCACAAGGCCGCCACGGTCTACTCATAAATCATTGTGAAAGTACCATTTTACCAAGAATTGGCTATTTGAAGCGTAGAATCCATGAAGCTACGGAGCTTCATGGATTCTGTAGCTTCATGGTACAATCCCAGAACATTATCAAACAGTGGCACATGCAAGATTTTTTCTTGGGGGGGGGGGGGCTGGCTGAGATGAACGGATAAAAAATATATAATGCATGGGGGGAGCAGGACCCCTTGGCTCCCTGTGTGCGCCACTGTTATCAAATAAAAAAAAGCAATACAACATATTAATTTCATCATTAAAAAACCAATACAATGCAACCAGAAAAACTTATTAATCCCTTATATACACTATAACATACATATGATGAACCTATCAATCAAATTTGAAAGTATATATAAAAAAATTGCTATTAAAAATGGTAAAATTAAAAAAAAATTTGAATTGGGAATTTTTCTTTAAATAAAAATTTTTGGGGGGCCCCTAACATTCGGGGGGCTCCTAGGCCCAGGCCAAACGGGCCTAATGAAAAATTTGGGCCTGGCCCCCGGCGCTACTCGCAGAGAGACGCCATATGGTCTCCAAGACAAACAAGATTTTCCGGAAAATTGCAATTTTTCGGGGAAGGGAGGGGGGGAGGCTCCAAAAAGGTATCGTGCCCTGGCAACACCTCCTAAACGAACGTTCTTTAGGAGGTGTTGGCCCTGGGCGCCAGTTACGCTTGCTACGTCACTGCTCGTATTGACATATTTTAAACCAATCACTGACATTAACAATTTCAGGGCTAATCGTTTGGACGTTTGTAATTGGTTAAATGTATTTCAATACCATGTGAACAGGCCCTCGAGGTGTACGAAACTTTCTCCTTGCGAAAATGTCTTCATTGGGACGCATATTTTTAGAATTCAATAGTGAGGCTAATTGTCGATTAAGACCTATGAGATATATAAATTATTGTGTACACAATTTTGTTGGTATAGAAATGGAATGGGTGGGATTCAATCTTCGCTTGATCAATTCTTCGCTTGAAGATCTCTATCTATTTGAAGGAAAAAACAATTCACCCTATATTTGCAGATGAATATCGCACCTTTTTTCACTTACGTACATGTTTATTCTCACAAAAAGGCGGTGCAAAAAGGAAGAAATGTCCAAAGTTGTATACGTTACCCATGGAAATGAATCACTGTTCACTTAACATGTGCCTCAGAATTCTTGTTAATTATGTAGGTTCCTATTTTCGGTTTCTGAATTCAAAATCGCAATAGGGAGGTGGTTAGCAAGAAAAAATGACCGCTATGTTACAGTTAAAGAACCGCTATTGAGATACATAAAGTACTGGGGGTTTGGAAAACTAGCATAATCAAAGACGTTGAGAGTCGATACTGGGAACAGGAAAAAGAAAGATTCTTGTTGATTTTCTTAGATCTAAAGCTAAATTCCACTATGACCAAGAACTCGAGGCCCTGAAGCTCACAGTCGGAGGAATCCCCCCTCCCTCTACCCTTCTCAGCCACCTCTTCGGACCCGGGGGGGGGGGGGAGTAAAAAGAAATTGCCAGTGGTTAAAAAAACTCAATGACTTTATTCCCTAACGAAACTAAAGACCTTTAAGCCTTTATTAAGTCTGTAGCAGCGGTTAAGAAGCATTCAATGAATTTGCTTTCATTCGAGCTAAATGAATCGTGATCACTTAATAATTAGGAGAATTCAGTCTCCTGAATTTATTATGATGTCTTCTCCCTGAACGGAACACGTAATTCACTTTCAATACGTTTGTTTAGGTTTTGTGCGCTTGCAGGTCGCCACAAAATTTACTTATACCCAGTTTTTTTCTAAAAAAATAGGTGGGTATACGGTGCTTTCTCAATTTTTTTTAATTATTATTTCCAATGGCAAGAATTACAGGACAACAGATATCAAAAAGACAAAAATACAAGATAGAAAAATGACATCAGTTAATCCGTCAATCCAATAGCGCTCCCATAAAGAAACAGGAGGTAGAGCAGGACAAGAAGCAAGGTGAGGAATGTCCATTTATTCCTGGTTATCACACAGGAGACAAAGAGGCTCGGGAGCCAAGTTAATACTGTGGAGGTGCTTGCGGAGGCAATCATGACCAGAAAAAAAGCCGTAACATTGCCACAGATTTATCTCTAGGCCCAGTTGCGCACACATGGGGGGCAAGGGGGCCCTGCCTTCCCCCCCAAAGAAATAGAAATTGCATTTTGATTATTGTATTGCATTATAAATATTTTCATCCGTTCATCTCGCCCCCCCCCCATGCATTATAAATATTTTATCAGTTCATCTCGTCCCCCCCCCAAGAAAAAATCCTGGGTGCGCCACTGTCTAGGCCACTCAGGAATATCATGGACATGGACAAACCAGGGCTTGTGACCTCTTCTAGCGACAATAACCTATGAGAAGGAATACCTGAGGGTCTTTTTGACTATCGTCTTGATGGAATGGCAGGTACCCCAGTCAAAATAGACCCGATTTTGACGAATGGCTAAAAAAAATATGAAAGTTTTGAAAATTGGTGGAGATGTTTGTTTGGGCATACTGTTGAACATACTAAAAGTCCCCACCGATCAGACTTGAACTTTCGCCGCCATCTTGGAAAATGTGTAGACTTTTTAGGTTTTTTGCAAGTAACTTCAGAAATATTGATTTTATGTAAAAAAATTGAATACAAAAATTGAAGAGCATTAAATTATGAACAAAAACATTATTTACATTTTTTTTATAAGTCTAACACGAACAAAGATAATTCACTAAGAAAAAAGCGAACAATCACGCGTAGGACGCGGATGCGAGGGTCATCCCCATCGCGATGGGGAGATGACCCGCGCATGTGCCCCAAAAATCTTGCACACTCACGTGTATCAAACCTCTGCATATCAAAGCTCGAAATAAAGTTGCAGCAACATCCAATCCATTGTTATCAGGTTGTATTGTGAGGCTTGGTGGATTCTATCTTTTTATGTCATACTTAGGCTGCATTGGGTACATAATGGCTGGAAGTGGGTAAAAATGAATACTAAATTTGATGTATGCAACTACGTCAGTAAAAAAAAAGTTGCCTGGCCATGCATACGCTAGAAAAATCCTAGCTCATTAATTTACCCAAAGAGCTTTAGCAAAAGTAATTTTTGACGCCATGGACATATCTGATTTCTAAAGCAGTAATCTGCATGAGTTGTTTAAAGATTTTGAAGGCCTTTTTTGTGTTTTTGCAAATAACTTTGGAAATATTAACTTTATGTAAAAAAAATTTTTATACAAAAATTAAAGAACATTAAATTGTGTACAAAAATATTAAATACATTTTGTCGTAACCCTAACACGAACCAAAATATTGACTATTAAATGCGGGTTGATTATGAATGTAGCGTCCAAGTCTCGTTGCAGGCGCTTTCCTTTGAATTCTCTCCTCTCCCTCATTTGGGCAATCTTTAAACACAAGAAAATAGACTAATGTTTTTTGGTATGTAGATAATTAATCATTTTTAATTTTATGAACGAATGTAATAAACTTGGATTTACTCACTACCATATTTTCATTGTATATAATTTTTTAAGCTTACCTACTTTATGGTTGTCGTGCTTTTTTCGGTACGGGATTGTTCGCGTCGTCAGTCTTGAAAAGATCGTCTATGGATCAGCTAGTACCACCTCATTCATCAATTCCTTTTATTGGATCCTCATGATCTACAGTGCAATAACCCCATTGCAGTTATTGTAGGCCGTTGTGCAGTTGATGCTTGCTTTCCGACACACGCATCTTTATCCCCAGTTGGGAAACACCATGCTTAAAATTGAAACGGGAGCCACTGCATCCATAGTTGTGATAGGCACGAAGGTTTTCTTTTGACATTTCCAGCCCACACTTCAGGATTCTACTCATTCCCAAACCACTTTTGCACTTGGGGATAAATCCGAAAGGAATGTCGCATGGCTGCCTCTTCAGTTGAGGGAAGAGACGAAATATATGGTTTTATTTTAGTGAAAAATTTTGCGAAGTATTTGTACCTAAACTTATTTAGGAACTTTTCACTGGGATGTGCTCCATACCAGATCAGAAAAAAGCTTTCTCCTGCTTAAGCAACATCATTATGCGATGAGCTGCATTTATTAACTTTATCACGGTGTGTTCCATATCTTTACTTTGGAACATTTTTACACATTTTTTCTATCCTTTGTTGAATGCTGCAGAAGTAGTATCGCATCCGCTGAACGCATGGAGAAAAAGGATACTTCGGTATATCCCGATGATTGTATTTTATTTGACGAATGTATTTTTTTCTTTGCTTTCCCCTTGCATGTTTTGACAAGGAAAATGTCTTTTCTGTAGGAGTGAGAGCTGTTAATATAACCAGGTGGTCAACATCTTCACCGATGATTATAACGATGTTGTTACCAGAACATGCTTCATTAATTGCAGTATTTACAATAAGAATGTCGGCTTTGTCATTACATTGTCGGAATCGAATCCCACTGTTTTCCAGCTCAGCTGATAGCATGCTGATCAGTTTGCTCTTGTTGTTTTCATTTGAAAGGAACTGTTAGTGTTGAACAGTAACTCGCATGTTTCCATCAAAACTTATGTCTACAGATTTTATCACAATAGACCGTAGATTTTCTTCCATTTTTTGTACTGTTTTTGGTGTTGGATTAGCCATTCAAAACGACTATACAGCTGGTCCCATAATGCTTTTTAAATATAGTTAACTTAATTTGTGCAAACATACGAAAAAGTTAATTGTGTTCCCCATTTGACACGGTGTAGGAGAAAAGCACTGTACAAAATGTTGACGCAGTTCAGGATGTTAAGGTCTTTGTTTGGAACTTCAAAAACGTCGTACATAGCCCATGTCGTTGTCTCTGGCATGCCAGCTTCATTAAACAGAGCAAACGTAAAAGAAGCTAACTCATATTCTAAATAAAATGCTAATCGTTTCTTCGTCGTTTTGTTTAACAATCTCTATCCTCTGTAAAAGCAACAACGGGTTTACTAATGTATTGAAACCGCTTACTTTCACCATACAATTGACGGTGATCAAGCTTTCATTAGCTTTACCATTTCAAAGTACTGAACCCAGAGGGATGCAGTTGGGCCATTCTCTTTCAACTGCTTCAAAGTCTTCCTCGTTTTAATCTCGCTCGATGCCTCGTATGTGAGTATGGCCGTTTATGGTTTCTAGTGATAGATGTTCAGTAGCAAAATCTCTAAACAACTCATGAAGATTATTGCTTTTGAAATCAGATATATACATGGCATCAAAATTTATTTTTGCTAAAGCTGTTTGGGCAAATAAATAAGCTAGGACTTTTCTAGCGTATGCATGGCCAGGCAACATTTTTTTACTGACGTAGTTGCACACATCAAATTAAGTATTTATTTTTAACCACTTCCAGCCATTATGGACCCAATGCAGCCTAAGTATGACATAAAAAGATATAATCCACCAAGCCTCACATTACAACCTGATAACAATGGATTGGATGTTGCTGCAACTTTATTTCGAGCTTTGATATGCAGAGGTTTGACACACGTGAGTGTGCAAGACTTTTGGGGCACATGCGCGGGTCATCCCCCCATCGCGATGGGGATGACCCGCTCATCCGCGTCCTACGCGTGATTGTTCGCTAATTTCAAAGTGAATTATCTTTGTACGTGTTAGATTTACAAAAAAATGTAAATAATGTTTTTGTTCATAATTTAATGCTCTTAAATTTTTGCATTCAATTTCTTTACATAAAATCAACATTTCTGAAGTTACTTGCAAAAAACCAAGAAAGTCTACACATTTTCCAAGATGGCGGCGAAAGCTCAAGTATATTCAATAGTATGCCCAAACAAACATCTCCACCAATTTTCAAAACTTTCAAATTTTTTTTTAGCCATAAAACCTATTTTGACTGGGCTAAGTTTAAATCCTGGTTGTTAAGCTATAAAACTGAAGCCCCCTTTTTCGCCAGGAAGTCAGCAGCCTCGTTCCCCTCGATTCCGCAGTGGACGGGGATCCACTGCAAGACAACTGTTTTATTAAGATCCGACAACCGTTCCCTGCTTTCTCAAATAAAGGTGCGAATTTTTAGTACCGTGTTTTTTTACGTCACATCACAGGGGAACAAAAAACTCACAACTAAAAAAAAAATACTTTTGTTTTATATTTACGATTGATTCGAAAGTTTCTAAAAATTTCGGTTAAGCTAAGCCAAAATAATACTTTAAAGAAAAAAAGGTGGGGATACGTCGTAAACCCGCGTACCCCCAGAAAAAAAGCTCTGCTTATACCACAACTTTATGGCTCAAAAAAACGTCTCAGCTGCTGCGCAAAAATGTTGTTGCCACAAATTGTTATTGCGGCCAGTGTTTCAACTAGACTGTACTCACGAGTCCTGTATTCACATACGAAGTGAAATGATATAAATGTTGTTTTTTTCATTCTTCCATGCTGTCATGTTTAAAGGGTGAAACCTGAAACTCATTTCGCTTGTTTATATTTTTGTGCTATTATTAATTCTCATCTGTTGTGTTTAATAACTTCATAAAATGTACAGTGATAGTTTCTTAATTTTGTTTATATCAGTTTTTACGGCATTATTGGGGGAAGGTATGCTGATTTTTCAAATACTTTATATTATAACGTATTATGCTCTCATCTCTTTCAGATTGCTTTACTGTTTATAATGTAAATCAAACAATATTACTATATTTCAATTCGTAATCATATTGACAAGGAAGTGGTTATAAAACAAGAACTTGCAAGTGGGGGTAGAAGCTAATAAAAGTACAGTGGTACCTCCGAAAAACGGACAGTCACGGGACCAAAAGTTTTTTTCGTTATTAGGAGGTGTCCGCTATTGGGGAGGACAACAGAAGTGCAAAAACTTTTTTTATATAAAAAAAGTTTTTGCACTTCTGTTTGACATTTGATTGAAAATTACGGCTGCAATTGTAATTAAAATGGAAAAATTAATTAGATAAGAAAAGAATAACTATTTACTATTTTACTTTTTAATTGTGTACTAATCCTTTATCTTGTATTAAATAATTCCAAAATACAATGTATAGGAGCTAAATTATTTTGGTTATTACTACTGAAAAAAAATCTGTTAAAGTTTGATTTCCCTTTTTTACACAGCAAACCTGTTTTTCAAGGTGAATCTTCATAGCATTTAGCTTTGCTAGTCCCTCCGAATCTTCATTGTTCAGAAAGAACTATTGTAATTGTTCGCTGTATTTCAGTGCTTCCGAATAATCTTTGATTTTGCAGTCTTCCATTGACGGTTCATCATCCTCATCTTCAGAATGGGCCAGTGCTTCAGTGGTATCCCGATGAATGAAATTGGAAACATGCAGGTTTTCTTCCTCAATGGATAAATCGTCGTCGATCTTGACATAATCTTCAACGCTGACATTTCAATCCAAATTGGCTACTAGATCCGCAAGTTCTTTTTCGCGTTTTTAAGTAGTACTCTCAGTTGCCACTTCGCTTGTACTAAAAAATCCCACTTCTTAAAACATTTTAGAATGCACCCAGGTTCCACCTTTTTCAGGGCTCGCTTGCACCCAAAACTAATACCGATTTTGCCAACTCTTTGCTGGATTTGCAGGAGATAATCTGTGAAAGCACATGTCTCAAAAGCAGCTTTCTGTATCGCACTTTAAAGCTACGGATAATTTCCTGATCAAGTGGCTGTAGCATCGAAGTGGTGTTAGGAGGCAATAAAACTAAATTAACATTTTTTAGCTTTAAATCACCAGGATGGGAAGTAGCATTGTCCATGAACAGAATGATTTTTCTCTTTAGTTTTTTCATTTTGTTGTGTAACTCCACCACCCATTGCTCATTATCTCAGTGGTCATCCACGCTTTCTTATTTGACGTTCATGAAGCACTATGTTTTCGTACATGAATATTCTTGAAATATCTAGGCTTCTTAACTTTTCCAATAACAACTCGAGTTTTGAAGTCTCCCACCATGTTGCAACACAGCAAAAGAGTGACTTGCTCTTTTGAAATTTTCCCGCCACTACATTTTTCACCTTTAAAACTTAAGATCTTGTACGGTAGGATGCGGTAAAAGAGGCCAGTCTCATTGGCATTGAAAATGTCTCTGTTATCATATCCTCCGCACAAAGATTTAAGTTTTCCAATCCAATCTGTTACTTCATTTTAATTTGCAGATTTTTCTTCGCCCCAAATCTGTTTAAAGGATGTGTTGTGACTAGTCCGGAATTTTTCCAGCCATCCATTTGAGGCCTTAAAAGTTTCTAATCCCAAACTTTCACAGACTTCTCTGGCTTTTTCTTGGAGCAAAATACCAATTAGAGGAATGTTCTTTGCACGAACAGAACGGAACTATTTCATCAACACTTCGACAATTTCACTTCTTTTGTCTTGCGAAACTTCAAATCTTTCAAATTTTCGTTCGAATTCAGGACCAACATTTTTCGAATTCCTTCTTTATCCTTCAAAAATTCCTTAATCTTCATTTTACCAACTTGGAAATGTTCGGCAAGGCTACGAACGCTCAGCTTTTCCTTTTCAGCAACTTCCAAAATGTCAATTTTTTCTTTCAAATTCAATCTTCCTTTTCAACGCCATCACAATCTGAATCAGTTTGCACTGTCGCACTAAACTGAATAGACAAGTAAAGTTTTAGCCTCGGCAGTGGCCAACGACCAAGGCCCCACAAAACAGGTGTCGCGCCTCTAAATTCCAAGAAATAAGGGGAGTTTTGGAACAATAGGAAGGAAGAAAGGGTGACGGGAGCAGAAGAACTCCACTGTGTACATTTTAGGGTCGAATTCAATTGTGTCAAGCACGGAAGGGAGGAGTCGAGAAAAATGCATTGTAAAGACCCATAAGAATGTTTTTAGCTTGTCAAGAGGTTGACAACAGGTCAGTATAATAAGAAAATACTGGAAAATGGGAGCTAATATGAAGAACAAGAAATGGTCGTCAACCTGTGATGATTTAGGGCCAATGTCGCATTACAAATTGTAGAACCATGAGGGGAAAATAAACTGCTTTTTCTAGCAAACCTAGGAACATGCCAAACCTTTGGTGAAAAAAATGACTTGGTGGGAAACAGTATCATGTTCTTTATACCAGAATGAGAATCCAGTGAAAAATTCCCTAACCATCTATTTCTTCAAACTTCCGGTTTTCTCGATTGTACCTGGTTTTCTTGGTGATTTCTTAATTCAGAATATCAATTGACCAATATATATATATATATATAATGGCTCCCAAAAGTGTTTGTACACTTATGATTTTCAATGAAATAGGGGTCTATCCATTAATTAAAATGAATATTTCAGATTGAGTATTTAATAATAAGATCTATGATCTATTCTTAACAAAACTACATGAAATATTTTGAAAACATAGTAAAACTTTATTTTTAAGAAACCAGTAATCAGAAAGTTACAAAACCTTGATCTCACAAAAGTCATCGTACACTGAAATATTTCTGGATAAATTCATAATTAAAATTATCTTGCGCTTTATTTTTATTTTTGAATTGTGGTGGCATTTAAAATATCGTTTGGCTTTAATTTTTTTCTTGCCTACTCCGTATTATTCTATTTATTATTTAAAAATGGCTCGTAGTCGTAAAGAAACAACAAACAGCAATTGAAAATTGATTATTTTTCATCATAGTAGTGGTAAATCAGTTTGGAATATTGCTAAATTACTTAATTTATCCCATTCTACTGTGCAGTATGTGATAAAACGCTTTAAAGAAGAAAATCGGACAAAAACAATGTAAGAAAAGGTCGTCCGAAAAAGTTAACAACACGTGATCAGAGATTTATAATTAGAAAATTTGTGAAAAACCCACATTTGAGTGCTCTAAAAGTTTCGGCAGAATTTAATAAAACATTTTCTACTTCAATTTCACCTGAAACTGTTCAACGAGTTCTCAGAGCAGCTGGATTACATGGGCGTTCTGCCCATAGAAAATTTTTTGTGAATGAGAAAAACAGAAAGCTTAGGCTTTCCTTCACACTAATGATAAATAAGCCCCAAACGTATTGGAATAATGTCTTATTTGCCGATGAAAGTAAGTTTAACATTTTTGGTTCCAATGGGCGTATAATTGCATGGAGAAGAAAAAATGAACTTAATCCCAAGAACTTAGTAGGAACAGTTAAGCATGGTGATGGAGGTGTCCTTGTGTGCGGGTGCATGTCACACCTGCATCAGGACTAGGTAATTTGGTATTTATTGATGGCATAATCAATCATGCTCTTTATATAAATATTTTAAGGGACAATTTAAAATTATCAGCCCAAAATTTGGATATTGGAAACAACTTTGTTTTTTATCAAGATAACGATCCTAAGCACATGGCTGTCAGCGTTTGTCTCTGATGTCTTTATAATTGTCTACAAGTTTTGAAAACACCACCTCAATCGCCAGATTTAAACCCAATAGAACATATTTGGAGAGAACTGGAGGTTCGAGTACGAAAAAATGACATTCACACGAAAAGCGAACTAAAAACAATTATGGTGGAAGAATGGATGAACATTGATGCAGAAATTACAAAAGAACTAGTGCAATCTATACCCAAACGTTTAAACGCTGTTGTGGATGCTAAAGGATATCCTACTAAATATTAATTTAACAAAAAATTAGAATATTTATTAATATGTAGAGATTTTTTACAAGTGTACAATGACTTTTGTGAGAAAGTTTTTGTTACTTTTTGATTATTGGTTTCTTAAAAATAAAGTTTTACTATGTTTTCAAAATATTTCATGTAGTTTTGTTAAGAATAGATTATAGATCTTATTATTAAATACCCATTCTGAAATATTCATTTTAATTAATGGATAGACCCCTATTTCATTGAAAATCGTAAGTGTACGAACACTTTTGGGAACTACTGTATATATATATGTGTGTGTGTGTGTTAGTTAGTTAGGATAAAGTATAAACCTTGAAATATCCGTTGTAAAATTAAAGTCGTAGGGCACAAGTTGTCAGTTTTGAATAAAGTACACAGTTTCACACTTAAAAACAGATTAATTATGTCATTTCTACAAGTGAGATGATAGATGATCCAGACAAGGGATTCTTATATGCTGCCTCAAGATAGTAAATATAAAAATACAATTATACATCACTTCTAGCCCCTTAAACTCCCAAAGTTGACCCTTCCTGTGGTCAAAATTGTCATTAGGTTGGGAAGTATCTAAGTTATCCATTGCCTTATATGGTAATGCTCTTCTACTCTAAAACTGCAAGGTTTTTTTTTTTCTCATGCATACATATATATATATATATATATAAATATATATATATATATATTTATATATATATACCTCGCTGCAAGTAGCTTTAGAGCTATTACTGGTTTTCTCTTTCATCTTATTCTTATTTTTATATATATATATATATATATATATATATATATATATATATATAAAGAATAGTCTAAAGGTGCTAATAAAATTAGTAATTTATAAGACATATTAAGTTAGGGAGGGAATGAGTTTAATTAAATTATGGAAGGAGAAATACTTTTTTGGCATAATATATATATATACACACATGCATACATATATATAAATAAATAAATAAATATATATATATATATATATATATATATATATATATATATATATATATCGATTGGTCAGTTAATGGTATTGTTAAGAAATTGTAAAAAAACTAAATAAAATTATCTATACAGTTATATATATTTGCAAAACTATTAGTCAATCAAATCTCTATCATTTGACCTTGATGACATGCATGCCAGTGGTCCGCAACCTCAGCTTCCATTTATGCTTGATTATTGTTTAAACATGTATACATGCTAAGCAAGTGACGAAAAAGGTGATATTGAAAATATTTGAAATTGGTTCTTTTTATATTTTTTGTTGGTTGACAACCTTTCAAATAAGATTGCTTTGTCCTTGTTCCCTTGGGGAACAAAAAATATACTCTAAAAGGTCTATTTAGTGCACTAAGTTTCATATGTAGGAACTCAAAGTCGTATGTCAAAGTGTAATTCTAAGCAACAAAATTGAATGTCATGTTTTAGTAAAAGGGATAATAAAAGAATTTTTGGCCTGCAAGGAACTTTTTGGTCTAAGGGCACATGGAATACAAATCTTTAAATGAAACAGTACATAGGGAAGACTTTTCAATACAAATGAGCAGGCAGAGCAGCCTGAAAAATTCTTAGCATGAGATAATTTCAAACAGAAATATGGTAAGCTTATAATAGTATGTTCTATGAGTTTGAGTTAAAACATCTTTTAATTTTGAATAAGTCAAATGTTTCATCCATTTTTACTACAATTAGCAAATTTTAATATTTTTCAGTATTTATCAAAAAATTTTAAAAACAAAAGGCCCTAATTTATTTGTTTTCTGAGGGTTCATAACAATTTGGAAATCAAGATCTTACATTATAGATTTTGCTACTTATAGACACCTTGACATCAAAACTACTTTTAAGATTTGTGTCTTTGAATTCAGTAATTTTAGAATATATCTGATGATTTGTGTACTTGTTTTAAATCTCATATTTTAGCGTATAAATGTAAAACTTTTTTTATATACTTAACTTTTTCAATTATTATTATTTTTTTTAATGTGTACATTCATCAATTTCAGGTTTGACATGGTTGATGGTCTACCGAACTGAAAAGTATCAAAAATTAAAAGCTGAAGTTGAACGACAAAGTAAAAGATGTAAGCTCTGTAAATTATCCTTGTGATACTTAAAAAAAGAAAAATTTAATCAAGTTTCTGAGTCGCAAAATTTAATTGTGAAATGATGCTTTACCTCTGAACTGATATAAAATTTATAAAATTTTCTAAGCTCTACAGTTATCATAATAATGGATAATGAATTTTATATATATACTATAGACTAGCTGTTTACCGGGCATTGCCTCGGTATTTATTTATTCCATTATTTTATTAGACAGGAAAAGGAATGAATTCTACTTATTGCGTAAAATCTAAGTAATTTTATTTACAGGCATCTACATCTAAAAGTATATGTACAGTATACCAATTGTAAAGTAAAATAACAAATTCACTGTAATATTAATTTAACTCAAAACTTGATTTAAAAATAACATTTTTGGTTTCTACTATTCATCTCAGCAACCCCAAAAACTATGTATTTGACACTATGCTCTGTCATTTTGGACATTTCATTTTCCCCCCCTTCCCCCCCCTCCCCCAATGCTGATGGGACTGAACTTGCATTTAAACGACATCGGGAGTGTCACTATTCATCTTAGTGATGCTGAAAACTATGAATTTGATAATTTCACTCCTTCTCCCTCCCTCCCTCCCCCCCCCCCCCAAACTGATGGGACTGAACTTGTACTTAAATGGCATTGGAGTATCACTATTAATCTCAGCGACCCCGAATACAATGGATTCAACACTACTCGGTCATTTGGGACATTTATTTTTCACCTCTTCTTTCCCACTTCCTCCCCCAATGCTGATTGGGGGAGGGGGCTGAACTTACCCTTAAATGGCATCGGAAATGTCACTATTCATCTCAGTGACCCTGAAAACTATGGATTTGACACTACTCTCGGTTAATTTGGACATTTTATTTTTCTCCCCCTCCCCCTCCCAATGCTGATGAGGCTGAACTTGCACTCAAATGGCATAGGGCATGTCACTATTCATCTCAGTGACCCTGAAAACTATGGATTCAACACTTAATAAGTCTTTTTCAATTATTTTTACATGTCCCACCTCTCCTCTCCCCCCCTAGGGATGTCTTACCGACCCAGTGTTTCTTCGGAGATTGTAAGTCATATGTGTACCAAGTTTGTTTGAAATTGCTACAGGTGTTCCGGAGTGATGCTCTAACATATATATATTTACATTTATTTATATGTATATAGATATATACATAACTAGCTTTATATACCCGGCGTTGCACGGGTGAACCCTTAATAAAGCTTACTTGTATGATACGTATATTTGTATTTTATGGCAATCTATACCCCTCTCCACTGGTCATCATCCCATCAGCATATTATAATAACCCACCCCCCATGCTAATGTCAACATTAAAATGTTTCTTTCAATTTTGATAACCCACTGGATCCCGGCCCTTCGAGGAGTTTGAGGGCTTCCCCGTAAACCCTTGTGAAAATCGCCGGTTTCATAAACAAAGAATTACCTCACGTTGCCCAGGATAATAAAAATGAATGGAGTTAACCTGAGCTCTAGATGTATACGTACTAACAACCGAAATATATACAATTCACACACACACACACCTTTCCACACTTCATTTAATTAAGGTTGATCTCTCTCTTTTCCCCTACCACCAATTTGGTGTTCAAAATGGTGATATATAGGAAATATAAATTATTGGATTGTTTCTAGCAATTTTTTCAAAATCTAAAGCGAATGTCGAAAAATCGTGACATTGATCGTGTTTGTTACATTTAATCGTGTTTCTTACATTTTAAATCAAGAATCTTATGGATATCTGTTTCCTTCTTTGAGATATAACGGAATATGTAAAAAATGCGTAAAAACACGTTTAGCCCCCCCCAACCCCCTTGGGGGCCGAATTTTGAAATATCCTTAAATTGGTTTTTAGGTATTCGTATTCCTTACATTTTAAAGCAAGAATCTTAGGGATATCTGTTTCTTTCTTTGATATATGAAGGAATACGTGAAAAACACGTTAAGCCCGCCTCCCCGTCCCCTGGGGCCAAATTTTAAAAAATCCTGAAATTGGATTTAAGGTATTCGTGTTCCTTACATTTTAAAGTAAGAATCTTATGGACATCAATTTCCTTCTTTGAGATACGAAAGAATATGTAAAAAACACGTTTTTCGCCCCCTGGGGGGGCGATTTTTGAAAAATCGCTTCTTAAATGACGCCTTCAGCCCAAAAGTAATAAGCTCTTAAAATTTGATATCTGTATCTCCAATAGTTTTTGCTGGGTGTTGATTTCTTTATATATATAGATAAAACACGTAAGAACACGTTTAGCCCCCCTCTCCCCCTTCGGAGACGAATTTTGAAAAATCCTGAAATTGGTTTTTAGGTATTCATGTTTCTTACATTTTAAAGCAAGAATCTTATGAATATCGATTTTCTTCTTTGAGATATAAAGGCATATGTAAAAAACACGTTTTGCCCCCCTCCCCCCCTTGGGGGGCGAATTTTGAAAAATCCTGAAATTGGTTTTTAGGTATTTATGTTCCTTACATTTTAAAGCAAGAATCTTATGGATATCTGTTTTCTTCTTCGAGATATGAAGGAAAATGTGATAAAACACGTAAAAACACGTTTTTTCCCCCTCCCCCCCTTGGCGGCCTAATTTTGAAAAATCCTGAAATTGGTTTTTAGGTATTCATGTTACTTACATTTTAAAGCAAGAATGTTATGGATATAAATATCCTTCTTTGAGATATGAAGGAATATGTAAAAAACACGTTTTGCCCTCCCTCCCTCCCTTGGGGGGCGAATTTTGAAAAATCGCTTCTTAAATGACGCCTTCAGCACAAAAGTAATAAGCTCCTAAAATTTGATATCTGTATCTCCAATAGTTTTTGCTGGGCGTTGATACGTGTATGTATATATAAGTCAGGACTTCTTCCTTTATAGATATAGATTATTTATATGTATACGTCGAAACACACACATGTAATTGATAAGATTATGATGAAACTTCAAAACAAAAATAAAGAAATGAATACATAATTAATTACAGAACAGTAGGATATTTTTTAAAAAAGAAGAAAAATACTTCCCTGTCAAAAGTGTTACCTTTAAATAAACATTCTGTTACTTCTGACCTAATACATTTAATTATTCTATGTTACCAAAATAATCGGGGTTATCCAAACAGGGGGAACATTGACTGTTTCTGCAGAACTTTTTATTAATAAACTTTGGGCCATATTTTTGCTTGCAAAACAGCATGAGTTTGATGTATATAGATTAGTATAAGTCTTAACATAAGGTTTTGAAATTGGTATCATTAATCCTGTAACGTATGTTCAGTCATGTTGGAGTGGGACAACGTAATCTAACCTTTCTCTTTAAAAGTTCCCACAAATCTTCATTAACCTTAAGGTCAGGTGATTAAGGTGGCCGAGAAAGATGCTGTACCTCATCCTCAAGCTCTTCAAGCCTATATGGTACAAGGATGTGTTATTTCCTTGGAAACAGATGATATTGCAGAACACTGAAGAATAATTAAAGGCCTTAGAAAATACTAAGGTATTGCATCCTACAGTATCAGACTGTCATGCTTATCACTATCAGTGGGCACCAAGCAATCAATGCAGTTATGCTTTAAAAGGTCTGCATCAGGTGTATAGACTGCCAGTGGTATGAAACAATATGAAGCTTGGTTCATCTGACTGGGTGGCACATTGCCATTCATTTGAATTTCAGTTTTTATGTTCATGGCACCATCTGAGACATTTCCTTGCAGTGTCAGAGAAGAGTGGTTCTTGGACTACATCATATTCTTCAATTCTTATTTAGCTCCTGACAAACTGTTATTACTGAAACAGCAACTTTACAACTCATTTTCACATTTGCTGGTACATGCCGTATGTTCAACAGAAACAGAATTTTGAGTCTTGAGTTCTCGTCCTGCAATCTACAGAAAGTTCCATCTTTACCTCACAGTTATTTTCATGTGCTGTCTACATTTTTGCATTTAGAGACAACACCTTGTTCATTTCTCTGATGTGTCATAATCTTTGATAGTGTGGCTCATGATACACTGACTTTTTACATCATTTTGCTACAGAAATAGCCCCTAGCCTTGTGCCAATTTCATACCTTTTCTCCAAGTCTCTTAGATATGACATTTTACACACTAATTCCATAACAGCTTATTCTACATCATTGGTTCTTAACCTTTCGTTCATCAGGACCACTTGTTAAAAAAAAATTCACCAGGGACCCTCTGCCGACTAACCTTTTAGGAGGCAAAAATAGATTTCATTTTCTGATTAAAGAAACTATTTGTGATAAATAACTTTGATGAATTGGTAGAATTCAACTTAATAACAATAATGAATTTCATGTACAAGTAAACTTAGTAGCATGCATAAAAGCCTATAAAAACTTAAAAATTAAAGAGAGATTTTAGCTTGCATTTTCTTTTTCAAAGTTGTAACACTGCTGTGATGTTACGTTTCCACATCATAGAAAATATGTCAGGGATTTCTCAGCAGAACAGGAATTTTTCATACTTGAAACAGCAGGTAACTGAAGAAATATAGGAATTTATATGAATTTAAACAAAAAAATTTGTTTCCATTTTTATAAAACTGTTAAATTTGCAGTCATCTTGAAACAATAAAATCATTTTTTTTTTATCACTGCTGATTCAGTGGACCACTTTTTGTGTTCTCCCGGACTACTGTTTAAGAACCACCATTCTACATCAACTGTGCTACTATGTGTTAGCTGATACTCCTATGGCATTATATTTTATACCTCTGCTCGCTGACATCGCCGTCATGATTTGTATTTGCCATTGTGCACACACCCTTTTTGTCTGGTGTTTCCATTTTTTTAATAACCCATTGTAAGTAATTAATGTTTCATATGATTCTGATATGCTCCAAGATCTGACAGACTTTGAAATGAGTACAATCCTGTAATTGAAGTAAATAATTGATAGCCTAACTGTCCATGCTATTCTGATTGCTGTCTCTCATTTCTCAATCACCTCTTATTCACCTCTTATTTCTATTGATAAGTATCTCTACCCTGTTGAATTCTTTGCTGTTCGACTTATTATTTTCATGAGCTGAATTTTAAGATGCCATTTACATTTTTTTATATTTTTAAAATTTACATATAAAAGAAAAGAGAACTAAATTTATAAACTTAAACTGACACTGATTAAGTGAATAAGTGATTTCAAGTGTCACTTATTCTTTTCTGTATGTTATTACTTCTAACTTTTATATGACGTTCTACCTTCTCAAGAAAAGTGATATAAGTCAAAAATGTTTAATTTTACAAGAATGCGGAAATAAGATTTTTTTTACAAGTTAATAGTGTGCAACAGCTGTAATGTAAATTTATTTCAAGTTAATAATTTACCATATTTTTTTGTGTGTAATTTTATTATTTGGTAATATAACAACAAAAATATCTCTTGAGTTCTGGCACTTCTTTGGAATGACAAATTATGAGTATTTTAAAATGTCACTTTGGTATCATTGATGAATGATGCACAAATTTGGTTTTTACATAAAGTGTTTGTTAAAGTTTATATTTTAAAAAGACAAATTATTCTATAATTTATTTTAAAAAGGGAAAAGTAATAAAGTATTTTTGAAAGGTAAACAACATTATTGCCCTAAATTTTATAAAATTTAAAATAAAGTTTCAAAGTTAGAATTAATTCTAATTAAAAAGGAAAAATGACATGTAAAAAATATATAATAAAAGGTTTTCAGGCACTATGTAAAAATTGCTAAATTTTAATTTTGAAATCAAAGAAGCAAATTTTCTAAATTTATGAAGTAGTTTAAAATAAATTTTTTCTATATCTGTACTCAGATGGCAAAATGTTATAAGAAACTTTTCTTTAAAAAAATGAATTTTTCACATTCCGGATTCTTGTTTGCTGATATTTTCTATTTACTGTAGCTACTGTAATAGTCAACTATTTTTCTGAACATTGGTACTACTTTTGCTCATGTAAAACAAATTACTGATTTTTCATGACATCATGAATCTTAGAATTGCTGTCATGCAAATTTTTAACATTTTGCCGTCTGAGCACAGATATAATGCTAACAAAAATGACTGAGTTCATCCTACCAATTTCACAGCAGAACACATTGAAGTTTACAAAGAATTCTAAAATGATGAATAACAGCTAAGAATGTGTTTATATTTAATCAAATCAGCTTTTTTCCTTCAGCTACTGAAAGTTTTTGCATATAGATGGGTTGGAGAGTGAGGTTTGAGAATCAATTTGTAGGAGACACAGTGCTTCTTGTTCCTAGCAGATTTGTTAGGTACAACTAACATCTTGTATGTTGTTTTTATACTTTATTGCAACAAAATACACTTTCTTCCAATAAAAATTTCATCTAATCAATAAAAATGTCCCAATTCAAAATGTGTCACTTTTCCAGACAACTGGCTACACAAACTAATGAAACTTTATTTCAAAAACTGTAACATGAAATGTGTCACTTTTCATGAGAACTAGTGTAACGAACCTTCACGCACAAGAGCATTTGCACAACTTAGGAGCATCATTTTACTTGAGAGACGGCACACTGAGTTTGTTTAAGGGAAAATGTCACTAACACTCTGTACCAAATACTTCTGTAGTATATCTTATGACATTTTTCTTCCTAAAAGAGTACAACTTTTGATACTTAAAAAACCAATTAATAGTTTCTCAAAATTTTGACTTGTGTCACTTTTTTTGTGAACATGTGATGTATAATCTTTCAGTTATGTATGTGTAACTTTTTGTTTTCTTTTAGTGGAAAAAAAGAAAGAAGTACATGGTGATACAGTTGATAGACAACAAAAGAAAAAAATTGGTATGCAAATAATATTAATTTTTATTATTGTAAGTTTGAATCAATTTTCTTAAGGCTGCAGAAGGTTCTGTCCAATGTGCCTGCAGTTCATTTTGTTGAAGGACAGTGGCGTACGCAAGGTGGGGTTGATGGGGGTTATAACCCCCCCCCCCATTGGTTCTGATTACATATATTATTTAATTAGGTTTACGCTTTGCACTGATTGCTCAAAACTACTCTTTCATAGTAATAGTCCAGTCAAATTAGATCAAAATGGCGGTGAATCATGCATTAAATGAAGGAGTTGAGATTTTATCAGGAATGTGTAGGGGATGGTCCCCTGAGCAACGCCTAATAAAGTCCCCTCGATTTCAGGCGCCGCGGGAGGGAGGGGGTGTCCAGAGGTCACTTTTTTCAGTTTTTGGCGTTTATCTCGAAAACGGTGCGTTGCAAAGAAAAATGTCAGCCAAAAAATTAAAGCTTATAAAATTCCCTTCCAAATGGTATATCCATGTTTGTACCCAAGTGTTACCGTTTTCGAGATATGAGCCGTTGAATATGAAAATTTTTCAAAAAAGTGGTAGCGGTTCAGGTATCTCGTCAAACTTCCTCTTCTAACTCTTTCCCCTTCCATTTCTCAGAAAACTCGTGATAGAGAAAGTTGTTGAGCGAAAAATTTCATTCAAAAATGTATGTGTTATGCTAATTTATCTTAACCAGGTAAATAGTTAGAGCGTTTTGAAGTTTAGGAGTTCTTTTCAACATTTTACTTGTAAAATGTTCGTCACTCAAGTTTAGTTTCAATGGTCTGTAACTCTCTTAATCACTTTGTATGCTGTTTAATTAGATACGTATAGTATTCATAACCCATATAAATAATAAATTATGTATACCTGTACGTATAATGCCCATAATATACAGAAGAACACTTGTAGTACAAAGGAGGAAGTAAGAAAACAAACCAAAATGTATAAAAGTTGTTCATATAATCAAAAAATGGTTATCAAAAGTAAGTTCAAACAACAGTTACTTACATTAAATATATTATATACAATTTATTTCATCAACTGCTTTCCTATATATTAAAAGCTGTCAATCTGATACTTTGGAAAAAGTTTCAAGTAAGTCAAAGTCTTCACTATCATTTTAGCTTCTGTAGAATGTCCGAATTTTCATGAACTCATTTCCCATAAAGGTGGCATCCCACTATAATGCCATGATCAAAGTCACTAAGCTCCTTTGACATACTCATCGTCTCACAAACGCATAAATATAACCTGACAAACCACTACGAATACTTTTATAGCTTTCGGTTACGCATCAAATTACGTCACCTGCTAGATCCACTTTTTTAGGGGGGTGTCCGGATAGTGTATAACGTATTATGGAATATTAATGAATTATATAAATTATTAAATTTACTTAATGGGGTCAGTACGAGCAAAGAACAATGAAAGGTACCTGTGATGATTGAGATCATGCTCATTTGGCGGGGCCTGGAACATGAGCAGGAACATTCGTTCCTCAGCTCCAGCAATGTCTCCTGGTGAAGATTTGGAGTCATAAAACACTTTGGCGATGTTTGTTGTTTCATTGGCATACCGCTGGAAACATACTATTGCTGCTTTGCTTTTACTATAAATCGCTGACGTAGTGTCACATCCTGAGAAACTATGGATGCAGAGAATGTACTGGCTGAATGATAAGACCTGAAGATGTTAGGAAGAGTAGAGCCTGTCTTCTGTGTTGCCCCGTCCGGCCTTCATGAAAAACACATTCGTGTCTCGTGGGCTGAATGCCACAAGTAAGACGAGCAGGTCTTACCTATCTACTATCACCACAGTTGAATGAGAGGTGTTTTGCCACTCACCTCTGACAATACTGCAGTCAGCATCTCCTTTGGCTGTAGTAGACTGTATACCTCTTGCACCCACGGCTTGAACTAACATAGTAATGAGCTTGGTTTTGTTCCTTTCATTGAAAAGGAAGTTTTCCTGATGAACAGCAGCCACCATGTTCTTATTGAAGTCAATATCCACTGATGTTTTACTTGATGCTCTCCGATGTTGTTCGTCTCTTTCCGTGGAGTTCGTGTCTTCATAACCATCAAAAACCACAGCTGAACTGCTGCCGTAATGGTTGATTATGTACGATACATATTGATCGCAGATGGAGGCGAAAGTGGTGTTGGTGTTGCTTTTTACTCTATGAAGCAGGAAGTCGCCATCGATTACCGTGAAACTGTTCTTCACATTCATCAGTTGATTAAATTTTGGGAAAGCATCAATCAGTGCTGACCTTTTGATTTTTCTCATTATCCCCTCGGCGAATAGAGACATAGGGTATGGGGCTAACTCGTACGTTAGCAACTCCTCTACATACCCTTCTTTCTTCTTGGTGATCAGAGTTCTTTGAAATTTCATCAGAGGCTCTACCACCACTACCTCATCATTAACTTTGATCATATTGCTCATCGCAGCTAAAGGAACGACTAAGTCCTTCGTGGATTGTTTCACTTCTGAGAAATTCATTCCAAACAAAAGTGCTCATTGTGCGGGTTCCAAGGACTGCTAGCAGTTGACGTTACTTGTTCCAATTACTCCCGCTGAAAGTTACATCAAACAATTACGTTCAACAAAAGGCGGGTGATCAGCCAACCCTTGAGTAAGCTTCCTTCTGTCTAGATCATCTGTGGTTATGCGTGATGCTTGGAACTCAACATGTTGTTCTCCTCTTGCAGTATGGACGCCACAAAACATCTCAAGTGAACTACATATTGCTGTAGCTATGCTAGCTCCCCCAACACATTTCGCTAACACCGAATCACTAAAGCCTCGTCCACGTGTTAATTCTCCTTCACTCTTCCTGTCACACATGAGTGTCACCTCAATTGCCATGTCAGACCACACACCAGCCATTGGTGTTCCAGTTCTGTTGACAGTGAAGTATCCACGATCTATAAAATCCTGTTTAAGTTGAAGGTAGCGAGTTGTTAGTCCGAGCATGTGTTGTACATATAGGTGAGTACACTTTGCTTAATGAAAATGCCCGCTGGCATGGAAGTAAGGTATCATCAGTTGGGAACATGTCATATGATCTTCCCAGTTGCGCTGTGCTGCAATAAATTTTTTCATCAACACCACCATTTCAAAGTACTGGACCCAGAAAGCTGCTGTTGGCCCATAACCTTTGAGACGTGACAATTCGTTGCTCAATTTCCACTGAATGCTGGCAAGGGAGGTATTTGTGGAAATGTGTTGTGGAGTAATTTCTACTGAGGTCAGAAGTAACTGAACTACTTCTTTTTCATATGGTGTGGTATTTAAATTTTCCAAAATGATCTGAGTTAAAGTGACACTTTTATACATTTTGGTTCGTTTTCTTACTTCCTCCTTTGTACTACAAGCGATCTTCTGTATATTATGAGATATGCATTATATGTACAGGTATACATAATTTATTATTTATATGGGTTATGAATACTATACGTATCTAATTAAACAGCATACAAAGTGATTAAGAGAGTTACAGACCTTGGAAACGAAACTTGAGTGACGAGCATTTTACTAGCAAAATGTTGAAAAGTACCCCTAAACTTCAAAACGCTCTAACTATTTACCTTGTGAAGATAAATTAGCATAACTATACATTTTTGAAGGAAATATTTCACTCTACAACTTTCTCTATCACGAGTTTTCTGAGAAATGGAAGGTGAAAGAGTTAGAAGAGGAAGTTTGACGAGATACCTGAACCGCTACCACTTTTTTTTAAAACATTTCATATTCAACGGCTCATATCTCGAAAACGGTAACAGTTGGGCTCTAAGTTAGCACCTATCCTTTTTAATATTTTTATTAATGATATTCCTAACTCTCCATTCACTACACTAGCCATGTTTGCGGATGATACGGCAATACTAGCTAAGCATCAAAATGTTAAATATATGCACAAGTTCCTACAGAGACATATTGGAATTCTTGAACGATGGTTCGAACGGTGGAGGCTCAGTCCTTCAAAATCTAAAGCTTTTTTTTTCAGTTTCAATAGAATTCCACCTCCTCCGGTCACAGTATGCGATCAACTAGTCTCGATAGTCGACTGACGTGGAAGAAAAATATTGAACATAACATTAGAAAATTTTTTAAAGCCCGTAAGGATATCTCCCTCCTGCTGCACCAGAATCAAAAGGGTTTAGATAACAAAGTACTCTTGTATAAAACCGTACTTCGTCCCATCCTGCTGTACGCCGTTCCTGTTTGGGGCTCAGCGGCTGACACCCATATCCAGCGATTGCAGACAATTCAAAATAAACACTCCGTGGTATTAGGAAGGCGCCCTGGTACCTTAAAAACGTACTTATTCACAGGGATCTGAGAATTGAACCCATTCGGCAACACATTAAAGATCTCGCATCTAACTTCTACAATAGATTATATTCAATAGACAACAAAGAAATAGTTAACCTCCCCGACTACGACCCAAGGGAATGCTATAGGCCACTTTGATTATTCACCCAGGTCTCCATCCCCTTTCTTAACTCTCCCTCGAAACTCTTCTAAATTTTAATTTACATTTCCCGTTGCTTCTGGTTCTGACCTGTGTTTTTTTGATGGATCGACCTCAAGACTATCCTTACTAATTTTTGCTTAATCGACTGCTACCGTAATTTTTTTTAATAAAACCTGCCACATTATTTACTTATTTATTTTTTGCTAGTATTAGTATTATTTATTTTTATTTATTATTATTATTATTATTATTATTATTATTATTATTCTAACTTTCAAGTCAACACTTTTCTTTTAATCCTGAGAACTGAAATATAGCTACAAAAAATTATCCATACCGAGGATATGGAGCCCTGCTCTCTGGTGCCTCGTAAATGTACCATTTACATCGTTAATGTACCATGTCTATGTCTATGTCTACGGTAACACTTGGGTACAAACATAGATATACCATTTGGAAGGGAATTTTATAAGCTTTAATTTTTGGGTTTGACAATTTTCTGTGCCACACCCTGTTTTCGAGATAAACGCCGAAAACTGAAAAAAGTGATCTTTGGAACCCCCCCCCCCCTCCCTGCAGCACCTGAAATCGAGGGGACTTTATTAGGCGTTGTTCAGGGGACCACCCCCTACACATTCCTGAAAAAATCTCAACCCCTTCATTTAATGCGAAATGAAAACCTAATTTGACTGGACTATAACACCCCCCTTTGAAAATTTCTGCGTACGCTACTGTTGAAGGACTTATTAAACTTATCAACTGTTTGAGCACTGACCAATTTTCTTTGATATACACTAGAAATGTGGGATAAAACAGGCAGTTTTATTATTTGGAAAAGTTATAAAAACTGTAAGAATTTGTTTAACTATTATTTGATTGAATATTTTTTTTAAAAACTGAATAAAGTATAGTAAAACACAAAAATTTGAATAATTTATATTGTATTACAAGTTATTGTTATTAGTAAAAACATTTTTATTCTTCATTACAAGAGTGTTTCGCTGTACAAGGTCTGAAGTCCCTTTTTATAATGACCATAAACTGAGTTAGACTGCTTCACTCGGTTATCATATTTGATACTGCATATCACCCACTGCAAAAATCAAACTAGCATTTAGCAGTACTGTCGACATTTTTGGTACAACACAAGAGGAGTGGGATTGTGCTCATCAGCACTCAGTATTATGTTCTGAATTCTGTGAATATTTAGAAACTTCATAACTTTTTTTTATCAAATAATTTTGAAACTTATTTTGACCGCTTTAATCAAACAGTGTAACACTGAATTAAGATGTGAATAAAGTCATTTATTCTAAAGAATATTAATAAAGTTGTTAAATATAAAATTAAAGAAAAATAACTGATGAGATTATTGAATATGTTCTTTTTATCACAAGATTTGATCCAAAATAAGAATGTAAAGAAATTTTCCTTTGGAAATGGAAATTTTAAAATTAAAATATCATGTAGTCCATAAATATGAAAATAAGTAAATATTAATAATGATTTTCAATGTGAGTTTATTTTTAAAGTTAAAAATTATTTAGCTTTTTACAGGATATAAATATAAAGGTAATAAATTACAATTTCTTTTTCCTTTGATCAGTTTCAAACCATTTTTAGAGCATGAAAGTTAAATTATTGTTTTATTTATTTTTTTGATTTTTGAATTAAATTATCTTTACTTTGAAATACATCATGGTTTTTAAATGCATTTCACAAAGTTTGACTGTATGAATAATTGTTTGGTATGGATGTATGGATATACGTATGTATGAGAATTTAAGTACACAGAGTAAAAATAATAGCAGCAGAGTAGTAGCAAAACATTTAATAGTACTAAGATACATTTTCACACAACATAACACAGAAGTATCTTACAGTATACATTATTCTCCTTCTACTCTCGCTCATAGAGCGCTACCGTACCATTGTTATCAATTGGTTTAAAATAGTGTATCATCAACTAACCTTGTTAACAAGCTATGAAACTTTTCACAATTCTGATGAATATTATGTCTTGAGACCAGCCCTTAATATATATAATATATATATATATATATATATATGTATGTATATCAGGGTTGCCAAATAAAAACACAAAAAATAAGGGACGGGTTAAATAAATACACCGAAACTAAGGGACAAGTTTTGATAACTTTACTACTGGGAAGTATGGACTACGACTACCCCCCCAGGGAAAGAGACTCCAGGGGTACTCCCCTAGAAATTTTTCAAATTTTAACCTTTCAAATAGCCATTTTCAATTCTTTTTCGTTCAGTTTTGCAACTTACATAGAGTTTAGGTTAAGTAAACAATAATGTAATTACATAGAAAATTTGCAAATCGAAAATAATTTAAAGTTGGTTTAGGCATATAGAACAAAGCTGATTTTATTAGTTTATTACAACTAGGTAAGTGCCCTTATAAAGTGTTAGGGACGTGTTTGTAAAATTTGTAATTTTATTATTGTACAATGTGCATAATATAATGTACGCAGGAAATCCTTGGGGCAACTTTTAAGTCATAAAGTTTTCAAATGAATGTGTTCCCACAGTTCTTTGAATTGTATGATATATTGTGCTTTACTATGTTAAATACAGTAGCTAACTCTACTAGAGCAATTTTGTCACTTTCAGAGGAAACTTTAGTGGTGTAAAACTTTAATAGATTTCTGTTAGATGAAACAGTTATTTTGTTTTTCTTGTGCTTGGTAACCCTGAGCATGTTGAGTTATGTCACTCCGACCTCCATGGGCAACCAAAAACTCGTTATTACAATAGCTACAACATGCCTTATTGGCATTGTTGGGACTAGGCCTGAGCCAATTTTCGTCCTTCATCCATTCATCCCTAAAAACACATAACCATTTTTTCGGCCCATCAATATTTGATTTTGAATGTTTACCATTACCACTGTTCATATTCAGGGATTAGTTTTATAACCCACACTTAATTCAAACGCCATTATCTATCAACACAGTCACACACTAATCTACATTCGTATTTAGCACTAGACTGAGATTGTTGTCGTTGTGACGTTTGGATCCCGGCATATACAACCTTCTTGTCAAAGGCCTGTTCACATAGGAGTCCAGTAGCGGAAGTGTTAAAGTATTGAAATATATTTAATCAATGACAAATCTCCAAACGATTAGCAACGAAATTTTTAACGCCTATGATTGTTTTATTTTCGTTTCAGTGCCATCCTTCCTTTTACGTTTCCGGACTGGATGTGAACAGGCTCTTGTATGTACCCAACTCGTATACAATAACTTTCTCATTTCGGCGAAAAACAGGACGTTTACCATCTTGTATCAAAGTTTCCCGGGATGCGGGACAAAATTTACAAATAAGGGACTGTCCCTTAAAATCCGGGACAATTGGCAACCCTGATGTATATGTATATATATATGTATATATATGTGTGTATATATATATGTATATATATATGTATATGTGTATATATATATATGTATGTATATATATGTATATATATATATAAATATATTTATATACAGGGTCTTTTTTCTAGGGTACGCTGGGATATGGCGTATCCCCACCTTTTTTTAAGTATTATTTTGCCTTAACTTAACTGAAATTTTAAGATACTTACAAATCAATTGTTAATATATATAAAAAAGTATTTTTTTTAATTGTGAGGTTTTAGTTCCCCTGTGATGTATTTTCGTAAATCAATATTTATTTTTCTGTGTTTCAATCTCTGTTTCATGAACAGATAAAGATTTTCCACAAAAAGAAACAAGGCAACGGTGCAACGGCTTATGACATAGATAAGCATAGATGTTAATATGGTCTCCTAGATAGCAGTATGGTTGCAAGGACCCTTGTGAATCCTTGCAAAGGATGTGCAGGATAAAGGGATAGAGGGGAAAGTCGTCAGAATGCAGTGAGAAAGAGAGTATCGTGGGCTTGCATTTGTGTTCTAATTGTGTTTGAATACTGTGGCAATATCTTCTATGCGGTACATGCTGTTAGTTTTCTTTGCTTAAAGTGCATAGGCTGAAGTAAATTTTCAACATTCGCATCCCGGATTCACAGATTGCATGTAAAAATTTGTGTAAAACCGTATCCAGCTGTTAGTTGAGCATTACTGTGAAAATGTTATCTTGACTTTCTTGAGACACTTCATATCACTATAAAATTACTAAAATAACCGACTTTTTATCACCCATGTAAAAAAAAAAAAAAAAAAAAAAAAAAGTCCCGATGCAGAAGATGCATCTGAATAGATTAAAGTTTCACAAGAAGGCCACAATATGTGGCCTTCTTGTTGGTCTTTTGAACAAAAGAATGATTTCTTTAAAAAAAAAATTTGGTTACATACAAAAAGATAAAAAACTTGGCTGTGGGGCTTATTATGAAGTTCAAATGCTAGGAATTGAGGCAAAAATGGGTATGAAGATATCAAAGGAGTAGGCCAATAATGAAGTAGGTCATTTTGCCTCAAATCAAGAACAGCAGTTAACATCTCTACGGACCAAAATTTCAAACACAAAGAAAGTGCTGGGCGGGAAACTGCCATGAAGATAATGGAAGAGGCAAAAAAGGTGACGCCTGAGAAAGGTTTCCTGAAGTTCCTTTCACATTAAAAAGAGGTAACTGCCAAAACATTTCCCACAGCCTACAAAGTTGAAAAATGTAATCAATCATTCAATAATTTTAAAATGGAAATTGACTTGCAAGAACTTAATAGTGTTGATATGAAACGAATACTTCTCTCTGCAAATACTTGCATCAACTTTATCAGTCACATTAACAAGGAAACAAGAATAAACTTGGTCCGAAAAATTATAACTTCCAAATCAAAAATGTCATTAACCGTCAATGGCAGAACATCTCTTAGGGCCTGTTCACATAGAATCCATCAGTGCCAGCATTGCTCATATTGACATATTTTAAACCAATCACAGGTTTTAACAATTTTGTTGCTAATCATTTTTGGGTTTGTAATTGGTATATTTCAATACAAGTAATGCTGATGCTGACTGATTCTATGTGAACAGGCCCTTAATCATAAGCCTTCTTTAATCTTGTATTTCTGTGTAATGATTTCTGGTTGTGAAATGACTGCTACAGTGAATTTATTTATTGACTTGATTGAGTTAGATGATGTAATGGCGAAAGGGATTATCTCCGCTTTGATTTGTCATCTACAATCTATTGGATTGATGGAAGAATACCTGAATGATTATCAAATTTCTGTTGCTTGTGATGGAGCAGCAGTGATGCTTGAATCTCATGATGGAGTCAAGAAATTATTGAAAGAAAATTTTCCATCAATGATTGTATGGCACTGGGCCAATCATAGATTGGAATTAGCTGTCCATAATGTTGTCAAGAGAATTTCTGGAATTAACAGGTTCAAGAAATTTATTGATAAGTTATATGTTCTCTACCATGCATCACCAAAAAATAGTCAAGAGTTGCAAACCTATACTAATTCACTGGAAATGCAACTTTTAAAAATTGGACGAATACTAAGCACTCATTGGGTAGCATGCAGTTTTCGTTCAGTTTCTGCTGTTTGGCAGGATTACAAAGCATTGGTACATCATTTTACAGTTGCTAAAGAGGATTCTTCCTTAGAGTGAAGACCAAAAAAGACAGATGTATGTATGAAGGTTTGTTGAAGAAAATCAGTGAAGTTAATTTTAGATCTAGGATTGATGTATGATGCTCTTCAAGAGCTTTCTGAACTAAGTTTGAAATTACAAGAACGTAGCATAAATGTGTATTGTGGGAATAAAATGATTAAACGTCTTGCTCAAGTATTTGAAGGGAGACAAATATATCCTGGACCATATTATGAAAAAGTTACCACTGCCGCCAAATGTCTCCAGGCAGTTCCCATATATAAGAAAAATAGAAAGAAGGACCCACCAATATGTCCTATTTCATTTTATGAAAATCTGAAAATATCTATAGAAAAGAGATTACTAGATGATGAAGAAGCTGATTTACCTAAATGGGCCAGAGTGCTAGATCCAAAACAGTGGTGAGAGGAAGTTCAAAATCATTTGACGTTTAGGGAGGCAGAAATAAGGAATTTATCAAGAACACTTCGTTTTAATGAAAGGGAGGTGATACAGAGTTTCCGAGAATAAATAGAGGAAAAAGTAATTCCAGAAGGATTATTTCAATTAATACACCATCCTGATATGATTCTGATATCTTCAAGTGAATCTGAAAGGGTTTTCTCACAGATGAACCTTATTGTAACCCCTTTAAGAACTTCATTGGTGACTAAAACAATATCGGTAGGGATGTTCATCAAAATTGTTGGGCCTCCTTTAGGTCTGTTCACTCCAACAAAATGTGTAGAATCTTGGTTACTTTTTGGATATCATTCAGCAATAGATGCAAATAGCAAAGAAAAAAATCTACACATTGAACCTCCTAAAGGCATGAGAAGAATTTGGAATTTTTACAATTTTTTTTAATATTTGCATAATAAATTATTTTGAAATTTTGTTTAGTTTTCCAAATCAGTATTTAGAATTAGAATTAACAGATTTTTTTTTTTAAATCAAATTTCTCGATAAGTTCCAAAATGAAAAAAATGATCGTTAAAATCTTGCTAAACATAAACTTCTTTTGAACTTGAAAACATCGTATACTAAAAATGCACACCTTTATTTGAGAAAACATAGTATACCCACCTATTTTTTAGAAAAAAAAAGCCCTGTGTATATATATATATATATAAAGTTGTATAAAAAACATCTCTCTGAATAGTATTGAAATATCATTTTTTGAATCATTGTGCTCAAAGAAATGTCTTTTTAAAATATTTTATTCATAACTTGATTGAAAAAAAATATATATATATATATATACATATACAGTAGACGCTCGTTAATTCGAACTCGGTTAATTCAAACTTTCTGTTAGTTCGAAGTAATCCAAAGGCCCCAAAAAACTTGTATTGGAATTAATGTTAAAATATCTCATTAATTCGAACTAAATTTTTATCACTTCGGTTAATTTGAACTAAAAATTTGACAAAAAAATTTTCTTTTTCCCCAATTAACGGAGAAAATACTCGCTGTATTTATTATTTTATGTGTCAAAATCACCTGTATTTTTTTTTCTGTGTAAAGAGGCACATGCCTGTATTCCTAGACTATTGCATTTCCGCTAAATGTTAGTGGCTATTGTCCTTATAAGTGCTTAACGGACAAAGTGATTTTCCGTTATTTGTATCGATTTTCTTAGAATTTCAGAAAAACCAGTCTTTACTACAGATTCTAGGGAGCTACGTCAGTTATGCTTGCAGTGCAGACAAGTTAATGTGATCTAGTTTTTCTTCCTCAATGTGTGCTGTGAAAGTGTAAAAATTCAGAATGTCTACGCTTGGAAAGTACAAAACCCTAGTTTTGGAGACAAAGGTAGAAATTTTAAAGAGAGTAGAGAATGGTGAATGTAAAACAAAGTTAGTAGCTGACTATGGAAATAAAAAAAATCTTGTCAACTTATTTGAAAAACAAGAAGTCAATTTTAGATTCATGGGAAAAATCAAAATTTGCTAGAGGAAGGAAATGCATGAGAAATGCATCCCAAGAAGATCTAGAAAAAGCTCTACTGCTATGGTTCCACGATGTTAGATCTCGAAATTTTCCGATAAATGGACCCCTAGTGCTGACGAAGGCTGATGAATTGGCAAGTCGAATGGGTATTAAATATTTTAAATGCAGTGATGGATGGCTTTCTCGATTTAAGTCAAGGCGCAATATTTCTTATCAAACTGTATGTGGCCAAAGCTCTGATGTAAACGAAGACATATGCACTAATTTCGGTAGGAAACTGCCAGGGCTTTTCTGTACTTACCTGCCGAAAAATATTTTTAATGCGGCCATAATGGACTCTATTAAAACTCTGAAAGCATTATTCAGATGGAACCTTCCTCTGAAAATGAATTGAAATGTTTACTTCAAATCGAGAAGTTGGCTGAACAATGTAGGCATCATAAACAAAACCAAACATCCACTTTACAGTTTTTCCCCAGAGTATAATTCGTATTTTTAATTAATGTTTACTTTCTACTGCATATCTTCTGCTTCATTTTATGATTAAAGCAAGTCTGTATTGCTTTTTAATATGTTAATTTTAGATAACATAGTATAATATATTTTCTGAGGTTATACATACTAGAAGATTTTTCTTCTTCAGTGATACACTTTTAAAGTTATATATTTTCTCTTAACATCGGATAATTCAAACTTTTTTCCGAGAACCTTTGAGTTCGAATTAACGAGCATTCACTGTATTTGAAATAGCCTGTAATTTAAATGCTTAATATGCATAAAAATATTACAGATTTTTCAGCTGTGATTAATATTCCCTTACTTTGTATCTGCTTATAAGACTTGCTTTAAAATACACATTAAGTTCCAATTTCCTTTGAATATAATGGACCTTTATTAAAAAATAAAAAATGTGCTTTGAAATTTTATTTTAGTTTAATCTTATCAAATTCAGTGTTATTTAAAATAGGAAATTTGCTTTTATAACTTTTGCATTTATTTATTTTAGAAAGAGAAGAGGAGAAATTAAAGAATAATAATAGAGATTTGTCATTGGTAAAAGGATTTTTATCTTTATATATATATATATTTTTTATATACAGCATGTGAAGTATGAAATTGTATTTGATTTACATTTGTTATAAATGTGTAAGTTTTTGCTTTTTGTTTTTCTCAGGTCAAAATGAAATCAATGTTTGCCATTGGCTTTGCATTTACAGCTCTACTTAGCATGTTCAATTCAATGTAAGAAGACTTTTAAAAAAACTTTTTCTTTATTATTTTTATTGTTAATTAAATCTTTGTTACAAGTCTCATTTATGATACTGTAAGCTTTGCTTTCGTATTCTACCAAAGAAATACTTCAGGTAAACTTCTAGATTAATATTTATGAACCCAGAGATTTACAATATCCATGGCTGCATCTGTGAGAAAATATACCCCATCAGAGGACTTTCTTCTTTTAAATTTACTTCTTTTAATTTTACTCTGTGACATACCTGGCCCTTTTTTAAATTTAGTTTTGTGTTACACTGCTTGTATCATTTCTATACATCCAATTTTTTATACTTTATATCTGTGTTATATATTATTGTTTTAATCAATACTTTGCCAGTTTTTATCACTTCTTATTCATATATATATATATTTATCATTCTTTTAACCCTTCAGCGGGCATGCCAATTTTTGGAACACCAGCAGGAGCACGTGGCACAAAGTGCAACGTCTCTTTCAACCTGGATTATTCCTTTTGTAATAAACTTTTTTTTTTTCAAATCGAAAATAATAATTCTGCATTTTATGACAAGATATAAAATGTTGATAATAGTGAGATATATTTATAATTAAAGTCCAAAGAATGCAGATACAATCATCTTATTTCAAAACTGTCAGGTTTATTTGATCTAAGGACAACTTGCGAAGGGATTCCTATTATGTCCAAGAACCTAAAAAAACAATGATATTATCCATCTTTGTGATATGCGGAATACCGTGTAATAGCTGCACATTGGATCGACTACAACAATTCCTTCTTTTGTTGTATTGTAATCCAGTATAATCACTGATTTACCATGGTTAAATCATGACTAACAATGAATGAAAAGGAATACAAGGGTCAGAAAATGAGACTTGCGTTAGAGAGGGTGTAGCTATAAAGAGAAACTGTTTAGAACATTCAAACCTTACATGTAAAAATAAACCATTCAAAATTACGAAAGTGTTGCTCTTTGTACACGGGTGCGCCTGCTAAAGGGTTAATGGACTTACCTATAAATGTTTACTTATATATATAATGATTTTTTATGGTTTTATCATGTGTTTAGCACAGCTGTCTTCTCTGGACCTTGTGCCATCAAAATCCAACCAACCAACCAACCAACCAACCAACCATGAGAAAATAAATAAAGATATACATTAAAATTTTTAATATAAAACCTTTTGTCAGTGCAGTTAAAGGATAGATCAGTAACTTTGGGAGGGGGGTTGTTTTTGTTTTTCATCACAGAAGTAATCTTATGTTAACAAAAACTAAATACAAAAAGTTCGAAATTAACTTCCTGATGATTGGTTTCTAATTTTTGCTGGATTCGAAAGGTCCAGACAGTGTCATATGGTGTTAGAAATTGAGAAATAAATAGCTGTAACAGCTTAAGTTCTCTGTTACATCAGTTCAACATAGTTTGAAAAATTCAAGTAATATGAAATGATTTTACTCTTATATGTACTGTATTTTAAAATCTAATACTGTGTTTTGAATACTGGTATAAACTTAATTTAAAAATTACTCTCTTGTTTTAGTTTTGATGGTCGTGTTGTTGCCAAGTTACCTTTCATACCCATTGGATGGATTCAAGGGCTGTCTCACAGGAACCTCATTGGAGATGATTACAGTGATTGTTCTTTTATCTTCCTGTATATATTATGTACCATGTCTATTAGACAGGTAAGAATAGCATTTAGTTTTTCTGAGCTGCCTTAAAATATTGTATATTTAAAATGAATTTTCTTAATTTTATTCAAGATGTATGAAAATACTAAACATGATATTATGATTATAGTACAATATGCTATAAATTCTTATGAGTTTTGAAAACTTTCTTTTCTTGTTGCACTGGGTAAATTACTGAGAGAAAATCTTGTTTAACATAAAAAATCTTAAGTATCTCAGTAAATTATGCCATTCCTTGTTAATCTCTCTTTTTTTCTAAATATTTCTAATAGAGAATGTATTGAAAATAGCTTATAAAAGCATGCTTAAAAAACTAAAGGATAATAATTATTTTGATAAGTAGGGGACAATTATTTATAAAACTGAAGAGCTAATATCTTCTGAAATTCCCATGTTTTACATGCAGTGCATCAACCTGTCTCTTTAAACTGAAAGTGTCAATGAATACCACAAAAAAGATGAGTTTGAAAAAAGAGTAAAGATTAAAAGTATGCTGTCATCAGTGGTATATCTTTTTGAATTAAAATTGTTAAACTTAACTTTTTAGCAAATTGTTATACTTGTATTGAGACCAATATGATGAACATCTTTTACATAAAGGCAAAAGGATAATAGTATGTTTTGAAAATGGGGCTATTTGGAGATTGTTATATTTCAATGGACCAAATGAGAACAGTATGATGGAATGGACCAAATGAGAACAGTAGGATTTTACATAATCTTATAGACAAAGGGATCATAGTGAGTTTTGACAAATAGGCTGTTTAGATGCTTTTTGTTAGATTTGAAGAGGTTCTAGAAAATTTTGTCAAACTGTGTCACCTTAACCTTTAGTTTACGGGGGCCCATTTTTCTAATTTCCTCTTTAGAACGGGAAATTAAGGGGTTTATATATATATATATATATGAAATGACCCAAATGGTCATCTCCTGAAATAGCATCGTGACCAAAAATAATAAGATTTCAGTACAACGAACAAAGCAGTTTATTGCAACCAAAACATCACCTTACAGCATGGCGTCCAGCTCCCATCTGTATGAGCATATTGAAGTAGTTGTAAAACGGGTTGCCAGAAATTGGCGAGATAGGTTAGTATATGAGAATGGGGTAAGAATAGAAAGGTTACCATAGAGAGAGAGAATTCGGATTTCAGGCTATTATAGGTGGTTAAAATTTATTACATATATATATATATATTCTTGGGATACATGCTATCACAACCTGTAAGGAAAAGGTTAAATTACTTTTTCAAACATTTAAATCCAATACATATGTGGGGATAATAATTTACTGTGTCTCGTTTAATTTTCTTCTTTCTTTGAAAAGCCTTTAAAAAGGTAAAATTTTGTTTAAATGAGTGTAATTTATATAATGAATAAACATGATGCTACTAATTAACAATTGTAGAGAACAGTTGTAAGCAAACTTGTAATTTTTACTTTAATTGAAATTTATCTTTTAGAATAAAGATTAAAATGATTAATAGCTTAAATCTTAATGAAATTTTAGAATTTTAAAGCTTTTTTTTTAAAAAAAAAGCAATAAATAATCACTATAATTGTTTCAGATTTGCTAAAGTCACTTTAGACACATGTTTAGTGAATTTAAGTACTTATAAGATTCCATGTTTAAGTTAATACCAGTAAAGAGATTATGATTTTAAAAATTAAAATAGGAATATTAATCAGTGTTTCAATCAAAAACAAATTTTTAAATTCACAAGTCTGGTTAGGGAAAAATCAGCAGTGTCAGTTAGCACAATTATATTTCCAAAACTTACCATCTAAATCTAACAACATATTTTTCTACATTGTTCATCTGTTGTCATCTTCATCTTCTAAGCTACTCTTCTAGTTTTATTCTCATTCAGTGTTTGATTTTTAATAACGTATATATAATCCTTACATTCATTATTTGTTCTTTTAAAGTAAACTTCTTATCAAATTTAAATCATAATGCTTGATAAGTAATTAATAAGGATTTCCCTAATTATACAGGTTTCTTTGCATCATTTTTAGCCTGGGTTAAAAAAAAAAATAAATAAAAATAAGACCTATGATACTTATTTTATGTAAAGTTTTTCATAATTTTAAACTCTTATTTTGACCAAATAAAGATGATTTAGTCTTTTAAAATGTTATAAATAATTTCAAATAACTTTACATTAATTGCAAATCATTGTAAGTATTCTGTTTCAACATTTGGCTTCTATTCTTAAGTATGGACTTTATTATGAACAAAATTATTTATAAAACTGCTGTTTCATAGATCAGTCAGTGCTCAATGAGGAATTTTAAATTAGTTTATGTAAGTTGGTCAATGTTTAATTCTTTATTACTTTAGGATTTAGATCTGATTACAAAAGAATCAGTTTGTGATCCATAAGAAACCTGATTTAATTTACATACAATCCATTAATACTTTTTTAGTAATATTGTGCTTTTTTTTTTAATTTAAGGGAAACCTGACCTAAAAAGCACTTTTTTCCTTTATCAAATAGTATCCTCTATTGTTAAGGCACCTTAACTGGACGAGTATATTACAGGGAAATCTTGTCCTCTGTACTTTAAACCTATAGATATATGAACTTACACCTGAGTGGCAATAGTTTTTTTACCCACTTTTGTAAGTGTGCATGCTCACCATCTGTTATTAATAAGGATGCTCTAAAGAATAGCTTCTAAGAATTGTGATAGTAGGTAAGAATCATACTTATATTTGTAATCTAAATACTTGTGTTTATGTTAAGTAATAAACCGTTAGATAAGTATATACATATGAATGGTAATCTGAAACTGCACCTCTTCATCATCTAAAATATGACTTTGTAGTATCTATGTGTGTAGAGTGTACACAAACAAAGAAAAAAATTTTATTACTATAGTAATTATTAGTTAGTTTACTCCTAAAACTTCATAATTTGAAAACCCATCAAAGTTTTGAGTTCAAAATTTTGGACAAATACTTACATTATTGTATCCACAATATTGTATGATATGGATCTTAAAACAGCTTTAAAATGGAAAATGTACTCGTTCGTTGTTCTTTAAAAATATTTAGATCAATCTAACCCAGAAAAGAAATTAATTTCTTTGTGTATGTACTTTACATTTCCTGATTAATTTTTGTTTAACAATACTTTACCTTTTATCCTACCTCTAATTTTTTCTACTTTTTTCTGTTTCAGAATATTCAAAAGTTACTAGGATTTGCACCTTCCCGAACAGCAAACAAACAAAGTGGAAACATTTTCACACCTGCTGCTCAGCCTATGAAATAAAGACTAATTAAAAAGAATTATTTATTGAATTTTAGAATGTCTTTCATGCCTTATTTGTTATTCTTATTTCTTACTTCAGCTGCTTAAAAGAATTATTATGCTTCAAAAAAAGGGGGGGGGGGCTCTTAAATAAATATTTGTCACTGTATTTGTAGTTGGTTAAATTTTTAAAAATCAAATTGTTAGGTGCATTAAGGATATTCATTATATTCTTTTTCCAAGTTTCTTATGGATTCTAGGCTTCAGAACAAGAGGCTGCATGTTTTAAAACTGCAGTCAGCTTGAGAGTTTGTTCAATATTGACTTTGATTGTTATTTCTTCTGCATTTCATCAAATTGTGATTTGTTTCTGAAAATGTAAAAATACTAGTACTGAAAACAAAATTATATTCAGTGGAACCTCAATATATCGAACCTTGAAGGGAACGAGAAAACTTCGAATTATCGAGGGGATTTCTGACTGACTTTGATACATAGAGGTTCACATTAAAATAATTGTATACTCACTGCAATTAGAGAAATTACATTTTATTGAATTATAAAATACTATTACAGTAATAATATATGTATAGAAAAACAAAGCCTGCATTGTTTATTAAATTTAGGCAAATATGTAATCATTTTGTAAAAAAATTAAGTGCAGCTTTGAAAAAAATCTGAAATTTTAGTTTGTCTACCTGAAAGTGTCACTTTATCCAATCCATCGTCCAGAACAGCAATGAATTGGATTGCCCAGTCACTCATAACCATCTTCTTTTGAAGGAATCTCTGCAAGGTGGCATGAGGGGTCTGGGTCCAGTGCCTTAACCTCGCTGTCTCCATTGTCCTCATCGGCATCCTCTTCTGTGTCTTTGGAAACGGATGCGATGATGTCTGCACTGCTTAATTCACCGCATGTAGCCAGATCATCATCAAAGCTAACAAACTCCTCGAATGTAATTTCTTTAACATTGATGGACTTTATAACTTTGCTCCATCATTCAGGAGTTTCATATTCATTAGTTGGTGTATCAACAGAACTACAGTCTTCTTCAACTATTTATACATCCTCTTCATTTTGTCGTTTAAAAACTGTTTTCTTGAAACAGTTCTCAATTGTTTTATCTGTCACATTGGTCCAGGCCTTTGAAGCTATCCACATGGCATCAAGCACATTGATTTTTGTAGGGTTTTTATCTTCAATGTCACAAAGGAACTTTTGGTACGCAGCTTTTGGTTTCCTCCAAGCAGCACTGTAATACTCTGCTTTCTGTTTTTTCCACCATGGCACAAGTCTTCTCCTTTGGAGGTTAAAGTTTTGTCAAGTAAGCACTGGTAATAAAGTCCAGTCTCATCAGCTTTGAATATGTCCTCGGGTTTGTACCCCTTGGTTAGTTCGGGTAGTTGTTCACTCCACCGTGTACACACCTGATCGTCTACACTTGCACTTTCACCAGTAACTTTTTTGAAAAATTTCATTTCTCTTCGTAAAGTTCTGAAGCCAGCCATTACTAGCATGAAAGTTTGTTTAGCAAATTCTGTTGCTTTTTCTTAAAGGGGTGGTCCACTTATTGGTAAGTTTTTGTCACGACACTGCTTCAACCACTGCAGAACACACTTTTTGGTGTCTTGGAATTCAGGTCCTTTAAGTCTCTTTGATGAAGATGCTTGGTTTTCATACTTTTCTTTGTTCTTTAATATTGTAGATAGAGATTTGGCTAGTATGCCAGAGTTCTTAGCAGTATCGCTTTTTTTCTTATCCTTGGTGTTTACAATCTCTATAACTTTAACTTATACAGATATCGGAAAAGAGATGTACATTGTGCTTATTCGTAGTCAACGACAATTGCGATGGATCCACTTCCAAAACACACAGCGGAACCCGATATGGCTGCAAGGCCCTACTGGGATTAATCCCGCCGGTGAGAATAGACCACAGCAGATGATTACTCCGCGAGCATCCACACAAGCGTACCCCCATGGCAGGCACAAAGGGCAAGCCGTGGGGGTACGCTTGTGTGGATCCCCGAACAACAAGAAGTACAGCGCGGAAGGCCGCAGAACAGACGAGGAAAAAAAAATAATTTAGAAGAGAAGACGGCGCTAACCTGCTCTGGTAGAGGAAACTCACGAAAAGCCATCCCAAAGACTTGCCAAAAGAACGATGACGACCTTAATGGGGTTCGAGCGACACCGCGAAAGCCGAAAAAGAAAGGAACCAACAAGACCCCCCCCCCCCGAAAAAAAAATGGCTCAAATGCAAAACAAAGAACTTAGATGACAGTATCACTGCAAAAACAGGACATTTAGACGACTTGGCTTAAAACGGGTATGGTCAATTTTGAGAGGGAACAGTCGCAAAACTGGGCCCAAAACCATCAACTTGAATTAAAATTCTCAGTGTTGCTGTGCAACCCACCCTGCGGAACCACCGTGATCCGGCGTGTCCTGTGATCGCCAATGGGCACCAACCGAAAAACGAGGACCGGGGCCTCTAGGGTAGGACAAAAAAGGACAGCTAACCTAGCATGGCTGCAGTCGATAAGTCAGAGTCCGAGGACAGGACCAAATCTTCTGACTAAGGGCCTGTTCACATAGGAGTCCGGTAGCGGAGCGTTAAAGAAAAGATGACGTTGAGACGAAAATAAACCAATCATGGGCGTTAAAAATTTTGTTGCTAATCGTTTGGAGGTTGGTCATTGGTTAAATACACTGCTCAAAAAAATTAGGGGAGCAAGCAAAGAAGTTAAGAAAACCGTGCGAGACAGTCACGTATTGGCATAAAATGGATAGTTCACGCGTATCAATGCGCAATACAGATAAAAAGACGTAAAAAATTTTGTAATAAAGCTTTAATTCTTTGAAAATATGGACAAAACATGAAAAGATGATTTAGGGCAACAATTTGGTTACATGTAAACGATAAAAAAAGTATTGTTTAGAAATGATGCAAGATTTTTAATATGGCGTGTGGTCTCTTAGAACAGCTAAGACTGCTGCACATCTGTTTTCCATGGATGCGATGATGTTATCGATAAGACTTTGGGGAATACTGTTCCACTCCTCAAGAAGTGCAATCTCCAAGTCTCGGAGAGTAAAAGGAGGCCTTGGTCTCGCAGCAATGCGGCGTCCGAGCATGTCCCAAACATGCTCGGTTGGATTCAGGTCAGAAGAGCACGCTGGCCATTCCATACGCTGTATTGTTTCAGCTTCAAGCATGTTCTCCACAAGACGAGCTGTATGCGGTCTGGCATTATCATGCTGGAAAACAAAAGAATCTCCAATGGCTGCAGCGTAAGGTATGACATGAGGTCTCAGTATCTCGTCTGCATACCTTCGGGCCGTCAAAGTACCATTCCGAATGATATGCAGGTCCGTACGTCCACCTATGCTGATTCCACCCCATACCATAAAACCAGCTCGTCTGTATTGTGACGAATGTGGGGTTATTTCGAGTGCCCCTTTCCCTCCATACCAAAACACGTCGGGTGTCACACTCCAGACTGAATCGGGACTCTTCTTCGGGCCGCACAGTGGCGTGAGGTGAACGGAATGCAGACTATTGGCCTACATGTATAGAGACCTCCCTGATGAAGCCTATTACGTACTGTTTGGCTGGACACCCTTCGTCCTGTTGCCAAGAGCAACTGTCTTTGCAGCTTAGTAGCATTGTCTGTTCTGTTTCGACGAGCTGTTAACAGTATATACCGGTCATCAGTTGCTGTAGTGGCGCGTGTCCGACCTTGCCCTGGTCTACGTCTAACATTCCCTGTTTCTTGGAATCGATTCCACAGCCTTGCAACGACACTTCTGGCGACTCCAACAGCGTTCGCGACACTACGTTGTGTTTGCTCGGATTCAAGTCTGCCTATAATACGCCATGCCATGGATTCCGGTAAATCACGTTGTTGAGACATTTTCAAGTCACCTTTTCTCAAAAAGAATAACTGAGCAATTGAATTTCACAGTTAAGGTAGTGAAACAGACGTTTCTGCAACATCCCGATTTCCGCCCTTATGTTCTTTTTCTGGTTTTTGACGTCATGAACTTTGATTTGCATATGAAGTTTTCTTCTTCTGTTTCCTGCTAGGCTTTAAATTATGGATGATTCATTTTATGTTACTTATCGGTGTAAGTATTTGCGTAATTTCGTTAAAACCATGTACTCCCCTAATTGTTTTGAGCAGTGTATATTTCAATACTTTAACGCTCCGCTACCGGACTCCTATGTGAACAGGCCCTTACTCAGACTTCGGGCCTTCTCGCTTATCATAGCAGGCGATAGTTCCATTTACTTATGGTATACTTGTGGTGGTGCATTCAGACTTATGGTCTCAGGAGGGGGGGGGGATTTGGAATTTTATATTCAACAAGTAACAAAAGAAAAAAAATTTTTGAAGATTAAAAAGTTCAACATTATTATAGTATTAACACTGTTTGCTTTCAATGCTTTATTTTATTGATTATCTTTACTATTTTGTTAAATTGTATTATATACTAGTGTACTTTCAATACAAGAACATTATTG
This sequence comes from Dolomedes plantarius, assembly GCA_907164885.2. Taxonomy (NCBI): domain Eukaryota; kingdom Metazoa; phylum Arthropoda; class Arachnida; order Araneae; family Dolomedidae; genus Dolomedes; species Dolomedes plantarius. The sequence continues at coordinate 108,399,057 of OU015498.1, forward strand.
TTATTTTACACACACAATTAATTGTTACGGCTGAAAGACTCCTTTTTGCACTGAAGAATTGTCACTAAAGTTTGTGATCGGTTTCTTGAGTGAATCAATTTACCTCAGTGCATATAAAACTTTTTTTAGGCCGCTTTTATTCCCACACATTGTGGGATTAGCGTATTGGCTAAAGGCACAACCTACGTAAGATCTATGATGCTGCCATCTATATCCAGAAATTTGAACGATTTGTATAATGTAATATATATGTATATATATATATTATATATATAAATATACATATATATATATATATACATACATACATATATATATATATATATATATACATATATATATATATATACATATATACATACATACATATATATATATGTGTGTGTATGTATGTGTGTATATATATATATATGTATGTATGTGTAGATATATATATATGTATGTATTTATGTGTATATATATACACATACATACATACATATATACACACACATATATATATACATATGTATATATATATATATATATATATATATATATATATACAGTGGTACCTCACGGGACCAAAAGTTTTGTCCGTTATTAGGAGGTGTCCGCTATTGGGGAGGACAACATTTTTATAAAAAAAGTTTTTATTCTTTTGTTTGACATTTCATTGAAAATAACGGCTGCAATTTTAATTAAAAAAGAAAAAATTAATTAGGCAAGAAAATAATAACTATTTACTACTTTTCCTTTTAAATGTGTGGCAATACCTTTATCTTGCATTAAATAATCCCAAAATACAATGTATAGTAGTTAAATTATTTTAATTACTGCTGAAAAAAATCTGTTAACAAAGTTTGATTTCTCTATTTTACACAACAAACCTGTTTTTCAAGATGAATCTTCATAGGATTTAGCTTTGCTAGTCCCTCCGAATCTTCGTTGTTCAGAAAGAAATGTTTGAATTGTTTGCTGCATTTCAGTGCTTCCGAATAATCTTTGATTTTGCAGTCTTCCATTGGCGATTCCTCATCATCATCCTCAGAAAGGGCCAGTGTTTCAGTGGTGGCCCGATGAATGAAATTGGTAACACGCAGGTTTTCTTCCTCAATGGATAAATCGTCGTCTATCTTGACTTCCTCTTCAACGCTGACATTTGAATCCAAATTGGCTACTAGATCCGCAAGTTCATTTTCGCTTTTTTCGGTAGTGCTATCAGTTGCCACTTCGCTTGTACTCAAAAATCCCGTCTTCTTAAAACATTTTAGAACGCACCCAGGTTCCACCTTTTTAAGGGCTGACGTAGTCCAGGAAATTGCATCCAAAATAGATACCGATTTTGCCAACTCTTCGCTGGATTTGCAGGAGATAATCTGTGTCAGAAGCAGATTTCTGTATCGTACTTTAAAGCTGCGGATAATTCCTTGAAATTGTCTGTAGCATTGTCCATGAACAGAATGATTTTTCTCTTTTGTTTTTTCATTTTGTTGTCTAACTCCACTAACCAATCGCTCATTATCTCAGTGGTTATTCACGCTTTCTTATTTGACTTCCATGAAACACTAAATTTTCGCGCATCAATGTTCTTGAAACATCTAGGCTTCTTAGCTTTTCCAATAACAATTGGAGTTTCGAAGTTTCCCAGCATGTTGCAACGCAGCAAAAGAGTGAGCCGCTCTTTTGAAATTTCCCACCACTACATTTTCCACCCTTAAAACATAAGGTCTTGTCTGGAAGGACACGGCAAAAGAGACCAGACTCATCGGCATCGAAAATGTCTCTGTCACCATATCTTTGCACAAATATTTAAGCTTTCCAATCCAATCTGTTACTTCATTTGAATTTACAGATTTTTCTTCAACACAAATCTGTTTTAAAAATATGTTGTGACGTGTCCGGAATTTTTCCATCCATCCATTTGAGGCGTTAAAAGTTTCTAATTTTGAAATGTTTGCCAAAATAATTGAAAGTTTTTCAAATTACCTGTCCGCTATTCAGAGGGAATAACATGGATTGTCCTATATAAAAGGACTAGGACTCGTAAAAATGTCCTTTAATTAGAGGTGTCCGCTATTCAGGAGTGTCCGTTAAGGAAGGTTCCACTGTATATATATATATATATACATATGTGTGTGTGTGTGTGTGTGTGTATATACGCTGCTGGCCACTGTAAATGCAACACCCTGAAGGAAACATGCAAATAACATGAAATTTACAACATGCTTTAGCGGAGGTGAGATATGCAAATGATTAGAATTTCAGCGCAGACGCACATCACGCGCGCCTGTGGCGCCACTTCAAAGCGCTATTTAAGGCTTGGAGATTTCGACGATTTCAAGTTCGGCAGTTGTGTGTTTGTTGTGGTTTTTAAAAAAAAAAAAACGATCAATTATGCCTCGTCGAAAACAGCGATCATCTTTTGATCAAGTATCCGAGTTCGACAGAGGAAGGATAGTGGCCTACCGAGATTGTGGATTATCTTTCAGGGAAATCGGTAGTCGTGTTGGACGAAACCAAACAACTGTAATGCGGATATGTGATAGTTGGATGCAGGAGGGTACGACGGACCGGCGTGTTCGATCGCATCCACCTCAGCGCACCACTTCACGTGATGACAGGCAAATTGTGCGCATGGCAGTGACGGATCGCTCAGTCACATCACGAACCATAGCACAGCACATGCAGTCTGAAACGCATCATCCAGTGTCTGCGCGTACCATTCGACGCCGTTTACAGCAGAGTGGTCTGTCCGCAAGATGTCCATTGCTTTGTCTACCCTTGACGCAGAACCACAGACGTCTCCGCCGCCAATGGTGCGATGACAGAAGGATGTGGACGGCAGAATGGAATGAAATTGTCTTTACTGACGAGTCACGCTTCTGTCTGCAACACCACGATGGTCGCATTCGAGTCTGGAGACACCGTGAAGAGAGGATGCTGAACAGCTGCGTTATGCACCGCCACACTGGTCCTGCACCGGGTATTATGGTATGGGGCGATATTGGATATCACTCTCGCACACCTCTAGTACGCATTGCCGGTACTTTAAACAGCCAGCGCTACATCTCCGAGGTGTTGGAGCCAGTTGTCCTTCCTTACCTTCAGGGCTTGCCCACAGCCATATTTCAACAGGATAATGCGCGACCACACGTGGCACGCATTGTCCAGCGGTTCTTCGTCAATCGCCAGATTGAATTGCTTCCCTGGCCGCCTCGCTCTCCGGATCTTTCGTCGATAGAAAACATGTGGTCCATGGTTGCTCTACAATTGACCCAGATTCCATCCCCAACTGCCACAGCAGATCAACTTTGGCAACGTGTGGAAGCTGCTTGGTCTGCTGTACCCCAAGAACTCATCCAAAGTCTCTTTGAATCAATGCCGAGGCGTGTGGCAGCGGTGATCTCCAACAATAGCTGCTACTCTGGCTACTGATTTTGGCAGGAACCACACTTCACAGAAGTCTATAAATTTAATCATTTGATACTTGGTCAACATGTTATCTACAAAATAAATTTTGTTGTGATATCTCTTGTCTTTCTTGGTGTTGCAATTTGGGTGGCCAGCAGTGTATATATATATATATATATATATATATATATATATATATATATATATATATATATATATATATATATATGTATATATATATGTATATACATAGATATATATATATATATATGTATATATATATATATATATATATACATATATATATATATATATATGTATATATATGTATATATATATATATATACATATATATATATATATATGTATATATATGTATGTATATATGTATGTATATATATGTATATATATATATATATGTATATGTATATATATATATATACATATATATATATATATATATATACATATATGTATATAAATATATATATATATATATGTATATATATATATATATATATGTATATATATATATATATATATATATATATATACATATATATATATATAAATATATACATATATGTATATAAATATATATATATATATATATATATATATATATATACATATACATATACATATATATATATATAAATATATACATATATGTATATATATATATATATATATATATATATATATATATATATATATATACATATATATATATGTGTGGGATGCCTCCTTTATATTGGGCTAAACTAGTCGTCTGCTATAACCAATCTAGCACCCCACATTTAATACATACACTCAGGATGACTCATGAATAGTCTCTCACTAACAATAACAATAGACATTTATTTACTTGACACCATAATTCACACTCATAACACATAACATATAATGGTTGACGTTTCAGTTATAACAGTATTGCGCCAAGAACTCTAACGCTTGGACTTCTGGAGTCACTGAGACTCTCTCAACACGGTTTGCCAAGCACTCAACCAACTTGGTCTTCCTGAAGTCACTGAGACTTCTACAGCACGGGAGCTCAATATCGCTTCCCTGCGGCCCGTAGCTATAAGCTAGGCCCCAATCTCCGGGGTCTCTTTCCCCGTTCTCGCTTAGGAGCACCGTCCTTTGACACTAGCGCACGAGAGCCTCTGCCCTTCGTCGCCTCCAAAGATTATCTTCCCCCCAAACATTTTCTCCCAGTTCATCTCTAGGAATTCTGGAAGCGCTGTCGTAGCATAACGTACACGGCGGCATACTGCTCATAGCCGGAGCCCTGAGATAATACAATCCCCATATATATATATATATACACACGTATATATTACATTATACAAATCGTTCAAATTTCTGGATATAGATGGCAGCATCATAGATCTTACGTATTAGATGTTGGCCAAAGGCAAAGGTGGTGGGGATAGCAAGTGTGCTTTTTTTACACCCCATAACTTTCTCCGTAAAGTTTTGAACACCGTCGTTCGGTTTGGACGTTTATTGACACTAGCAGTTATTTTTAAGAGAATGTTTTAATTATGCATACTCGAATGCTTGCTAACATTTTTTATTCCATTTCCATGGGACAGTCATTCTCTGGCTAAATTATGAGATGGATGAGCTTAAGAAACACTATGTAATAACTGTACCGGCGTCGGTGACTCTAGGAAAAATCCGTTAGCTCTTTTGTCTGTTTTAAAACACCGTCTATGATTACAAAAAATTCAATAGCTGAATTCGGGATTAATAAATTATGCATAATTATTCACATAAAACTAATATTCTGCTTACTAACAAAAAAAATTTAATCTAATAACAATCACAAGTTGAATAAGTGATAAAAACGTTTATATAGCCGTGACTGTAGGACCTTATCATGATTGCACGAGTCTAGATAAGATACTGCTTTTCTTTAGCTTTGTTTATCTAACTGTTTAGGCATTCATCGGTAAACGAAAGTGATTCAGCAGCACATTAAGAGAAGACTGACACTTTCGTATAATTTTCTTGATCGAGTGCAGTTATAATATCTTTGGTGCACGATGAAACAAAATTTTAATCCACCCTGAAGCAATCTTGTAGATTAAATGGATTTTTGTCAGGGGTGTCGAGAGCTTAATCCAAATGAAAAAAATTTATTTTTTTTTAAAAATCTGGTTTTACAGCCAGTTCCATTACTTACGCCGGGCCCCCAAGAAATCAAAGGAACCCTGAAAATATTCAACACTTATGTTAGGCTGGCTATATAAATAAAATGTACGTTGTACTCTTCCACTCTGAATAGGAATGACCACCATTTTAATGTATTAATACAAAGTTTCTTTTTAATTTTCGTTTTTAAACTACAGCCATGGAAAAAAAATTAAATAAAATAGGTATCAAACAAAATATATGTAACAATTACAGAGTGTATATAAAGCCTGCAACGTCTAAGTATGAACCTGTACTTTCTATGTCAATATGCTATGGTAAATTATGTTATTTGGGAAATCAAAGGTAATATTTTACAAAATATTTTATTTATATGTGTTATCTTTATATAGTTATTATAATCCAAGCTGAAGGTTATTACAGTTTATAAAGAAATTCATTATTACTTGAAATAAAGTGCGAGAAAAATAAAACTCCTTTAGGAGCCCATTTAGTCGCATTTTAACCATTTCTTTTTTAATTTCAATTGTAAATATTTTACTTTTATTACTTGCATGAAACCTAAGGAGGAAACTAATCAAATACACAAAGCATCTTAAAATTCACAAAAGAATGTTAAGCTGTGTGTCGATTTATTTTTTTTTTACTTTTAAACTGAAATATCTAAAATGGTGAACTTTTGAAATTCTTATGCTATTTTAATTAAAACGAAATGTAAGACGAGCAAGTTTAATAATTTCTTTCAATTAAACTTTAAAAAATGAGTTATTACTGAAAACACTAAGTAATATTGAACTTTTTTTTGTCATAGATATTTAGAACAGAATTCCATGCGAAAATATTGAACAGAGATATTTAACTATTTCTGTTCTTATTCCATCTCCATTATTATTGTTTTATATCAGTGAGAAAATGTAATTTAGTTTTGAATCATTAAAAAATTTAATTATTATATCGATAAAATCCAATATTCATAAAAAAATTGAAAAGAAAAATCTTTCTCCGTAAAACTGCATGCCGTATATTTTGCATGCCATCATGATAGTACTGCTTATACCCGACTTTCTTCCAATCCCAAACTGCTGTTAGAACCACTTCCCTTGTATCTTTCGTGCTGCGCGGCAGTGGCGTAGCGAGAGGGGGGGGGGGGTGCCAGAAAAGTATTGTAGCCCCGGGCGTCAGTTACGCTCGCTACGTTACTGCTGCTCGGTTAGCTTTCACACTAAATCTGAATCTACCTCAACTTTTTATGGAGATGGTAATATTTTTTCATACATACGTTTAATGGTATGCATAAATCAATAAAGAGGGGAGGGGACTTATTTCACAAAGAGCTATCCAAACTCTTTTACCTCCCTCACAGATATGTGAGTAGTAACTGCTGACCTATAAAGTAGGTGCTGCTATGATAAAGTAACCAACGAATTCTTTGTTGTAAATGGACCAATGTTCTCAGTACAAAATGCCTGCCGCATTGGGGGAAGAAAGAAAAAAGAAAGATTTGTGCGCATTTTGTTTACTTTGGCCATATTGAGCTACTAAGGTTTGTGCATATTTATTTCAGATGAGGGCTAAAATGTTTGCAAAAACGTGCATTCAATTTAATGATTTCCAAAAGGGCTAAATTTTATTCGATCTCAAAGAAAAGTTACATATTTATTGAAAAATATTTTGCCCTTGAATTAAAACGTTTTTTAATTTTTCCATTGGCCATACGAAAAAAGAGAGATTAAAAAAAGCGGTTGAGCTTTATTTTTTTAAACCGTTTTGCGAATAGCACAAAATCTTATCATATCAGCTTAGAGCCATATAAATTTCGATATTCGGGATATGTTATCGATTGCTGAGTCAAGAGATGACGCTACAAGTCCAGCCGAATGCACTTGTCCAGTAAGTTTTGGACAATGCCGCAAGTCCCCTGGGATTTCCCAAAAAAACACTAACGGGTTACGACACACATGACAGAAAAATACATTTATATGTTGTCCGTACTTAGCGATTCGCGGACACTAAATGCTTGCGATATAATTGTCTTACAGTGTGCGTGTATGTATGTATATATATATATATATATATATATATATATGTGTGTGTGTGTGTGTGTTTGTTTTTATTACATATGTTTAGCAATTTAACCGCCTTGTGGATGTAAATGGATTGTGCACTACAGATCTAGTGAACTCGAACTCTGGTATGCGGGTAATTGTGTAATCTACGAGCATTTACAGTTGGGAACATAACCTCTCACGATCTTCCACCTGCGTTAGGACCTGTTCACATAGGAGTCCGTTGCGTTGCGTTAAGGAAAAGATGACGTTGAGACGAAAATAAACCAATCATAGGCTTCCAAATGATTAGCAATGAAATTTTTATCGCCTATGATTGGTTTATTTTCGTCTCAACGTCATCTTTCCCTTAACGCTACCCGCTACGCAACGGACTCCTATGTGAACAGGCCGTAAGTGTCGTACGGTCACCCCTGCTTTGAGAGATACTGAACATATAGCCACCGTGAACTTGGTAATTTTTTTTTAACAATATGCAACATTTTTTATTAAATGGAGAAAATTTATCTTCACTTTCATAACCAATAAACAGCTATGGTAAAAACGCTCAGTCTCGGGAGACCTTAAACGTCATCTATTGAGAAGCTGGTTTCGTCCAGCAAATTAATATGAAGTTTCCTTTCCCTATTTGACCTATTTCGGTAGGTGGATTTATAATGATTAAGGAGGTAGCGGGAAATTTTTGAGAATCAATATTGGTTAAGCTGCAATTTTTTCCCCGACTAGGGATCTCTAAGCGATAAGTGAATCCCGTCTGAAAAAAAGAGAAAAAAAACAGCAACCCGCAATCAATTTATTGATGTACGCGTGGCATTTGTAGACACTAGGATGTCATCTTACTCCTCGAACTAGTTGATTATCCAGATCTGGTGGTTTATGCCTTGCTTCTATAATATTTTAATAATCCATTACGGTCGAACTCGTTAGGTGGTACCTCACATGCCTCGCTTTTTTTTAAAAAAAAATACGCTACTGCAGTCAGTAAGAATATAGTTTTTACTTTTATAATTCTTAAAATTTTTTTGCGTAGAATTTGACTAATATATCGTCGAGCATATTGACCTTATTTTTCGCAGTTTGATTTCTCCATTTTCTTAGTTAGTGCAAATGCCTAAAATTTTTCCATTCTCCCTTATGGAACTAGTCGTAACAACTTAACAACAGTTTGTTTCAAGCATTTCCTTCCTTTCCACCATATCGAGCGAAATTTTACTTCTCTATTTTTCTATACAAGGTGTAATTTTAAGCCTTAGTTTTACTCCACTGTTTCGTTATATAATTAATATATATATATATATTAATTATATTCTTTCATATTTCTATTTTCTTTTTAAGTTTCGAAGTATTGCTTGAAGCATATGTTCTCAACGTGTAATTTTTGACTGATTTGAGTGTTTTCTGTTTGCTTTCTATTCAGAGGACTTCTACAGGTGTACATTCTGTCAAATAAATCCAGGGAATTATTCAATAAAACATAAAATATTGGTTTAATCATCCAAATATATTTTGCCCTCTTCAGAATAAGCCTCATTTGATGAAATACACTAATGCTAACGTGTAATACACTAAGGGCCTGTTCACATAGGAGTCCGTTGCGTTGCGTTAAGGAAAAGATGACGTTGAGACGAAAATAAACCAATCAGGCGTTAAAAATTTCATTGCTAATCGTTTGGAGGCCTATGATTGGTTTATTTTCATCTCAACGTCATCTTTTCCTTAACGCAACGCAACGAACTCCTATGTAACAGGCCCTAATGCTGAAATGATGAAATACACTAATGCTAATACACTAATGATGAAATACACTAATGATACCCCGTTTGATGAAATACACTAATGCTAATACACTAATGATGAAATACACTAATGATACCCCATTTGATGAAATACATTAATGCTAACGTGTAATTTTTGACTGATTTGAGTGCTTTCTGTTTGCTTTCTATTCAGAGGACTTCTACAGGTGTACATTCTGTCAAATAAATCCAGGGAATTATTCAATAAAACAGAAAATATTGTTTTAATCATCCAAATATATTTTGCCCTCTTCAGAATAAGCCCCATTTGATGAAATACACTAATGCTAACGAATAATCCAGTTGTCGAAACATTTCTTATAAGCACTTATCGGCATGGCCTGGAGTTCCTTCAGCGAATTTTGTTTTATGTCTTCAGTGGACTCAAAAGTCTTCCTCGAAGTGGAAATCTGAGTTTGGGGAACAGGTAAAACTCACACGGGATCATATCTGGCGAATACGGTGCTTGACCGATGACATACGTTGAGTTTTTGGTCAAAAAATCACGTACAAGGATTGATGTGTGGGCCGGTAAAATGTCGTGGGGGAGAATCCAAAAATTGTTCTTCCACAACTCTGGCCTTTTCCGCCGACCATTTTCTCTTAAACTCCTCATAATTCCCAAATAATATTGTTTGTTGACTGTTTACCCCTCCAGCAGGAATTTTGAGTGGACAAACACCATCATTGCTACACTTAGTCCATGTTTTCGTCAATCGTTGAAGACGTTGAAGGTCGACCTGAACGAGGCAGGTCTTCTCAGCCTTCTTTGAATGTTTAATACTACTCGTATGTTCATGTTTTCTATAAAATAACTCACCGTAGGCCTTCTCCAACATTTTCAACGATTTAGAACAGGGAATTTCGTTGGCAACACAAGATTTGAGGCAAACTCATTGTTCGATACTTTTGTTCATTTTAAAAATAAGGTGGAAAAATGGTTGCCATAAAGGCACCAAAACTCTAGGGGGCAATTAGGTACATAAGCACAACCTTACAACACTTTATTTTTTCAATTACTTTAACTTAAGATTTTTAAATGAATAATTCCCGGTATTTATTTGACAGAATGTAATCTTCTTGACACTTATAGCTTATATTTTGCAGGCTATTTCCACTGTGTTTTTTTTCTTAAATTATCTGGTCTTATAGGCCTTGAGTAGTCATTTAAGGGTAATATCGCTTGTTCTATTATTTGAAGATATTCTGTGTGTATTCTATGGGCTAGAATTTTTTTAATCATCTATAGTTTTGTCAACTCTTTCCTAATTTTCTCGGGATGATCGTGTATCTTTTGTTTTAACCTTTTTTAAGTTGCAAGTACTTTTACAGTTTTATCCCATGGAATAATTTGAGTGTTTTTTCTATTTTCATACAATTTTATTTTTTACTTTTGCAACGCTCCTGAGACATGAATTTTCCCATGATGGCTGTAAGTGCTACTTTTTAGTTCAGACTTTTATACCTTAACATACTTTTTTCAGTTGTTCCGAGGCTTGTTCATCAATTTCTGATGAAGCTCTATTGCTAATATCGTCAGTGTAACTTTCGGACGAGAAAAGTTTGGTATGTTTGCAAGGTAACTGTTGATTAAAAAGGGTGATAGTGTTGATCCTTTAGTAAACCTCCTGTAACTGTTTTTGTTTAAGATAGGTTTACTTTAAACTTTAATCAAATCCCCCTTACTTCTAAGAAACTCTGTAGCCATTTGAAAATGCTTGGATCCAATTTCATTTTTGCCTGCTTCAGTATTAGCCCCTATTTACACATGTTACCGTAAGAAGCCTTACTGACCATTATGGCTGCCATTACTTTCTACTTTCTTACAATGAGTTACTATATTTTATTATGAAAACAAATTAAGTATTCTGTTCTTCTCTCTTTTCTTAAATCATACATCTCTTAAGGGATGTTTCCTGTTGTGTCTTTTTTAGCCTTTCAACAATATTATTTTCGTTAGTTTACTCAGAAGTAGGCATACAGTACAATAAGCGATTGGTACATTGTGGCTTGTTTTCAAGTTTTGGAAAGTTTTAGCCTCCATCCACATTTTGGGGACTTTTACTGTTCTTAGACCAGGTGTCGGTAAGATTTTTTATTAGGAGGGCGTATTTCAGAAATGCGGGAGTTCAGCGGACACTACTGGAGGAAGAGGAGGATTGGGGGTTAATATTTAAACATGAAAATATAAATTTTTATTACATAATTACGACATACATTTTTAATACATAAATTCAAATTTTAATTTAAACAAAACAATCTTAAAATTGATAATTAATGCTATATTTGACATTGCAAATCTGCAGCCAACTCGTTGTAATGTAGCACATAATTTGAATTTCCAGTTCTCCGGCATTTGTCCAAATGAGTGTGAATCAGACTTGATCGGTACTTTTATTTTAAGTATTTCATATTGAAAATCAAAGATTCACAAGCATATGTTGTCGCGCAAAGAGATTTCAGTTTCAAAGCAGGGTAAGAAGCTGACCCACGGCGAGGAGAGAGCGACGCTGTCGAGAGAGCAAGCTGATCAGATTTACGATTTTAAAATTTCTTTACTAAAATTATTCATTACAACTACGAGATTTTGTTGTTCAACTATCCAAAATTTAGATATTTGAACGGTGGGTACTTTAAGGGCCTGTTCACATAGGAGTCCGTTGCCTTGCGTTAAGGAAAAGATGACGTTGAGACGAAAATAAACCAATCATAGGCCTCCAAACGATTAGCAATGAACTTTTTAACGCCTATGATTGGTTTATTTTCGTCTCAACGTCATCTTTTCCTTAACGCAACGCAACGGACTCCTATGTGAACAGGCCCTAAAACTATTTCGTGGGCACCGCGTTGCCGACCCCTGTCTTAGGGCCTGTTCATATAGGAGTCCGTTGCGTTGCGTTAAGGAAAAGATGACGTTGAGACGAAAATAAACCAATCATATGCCTCCAAACGATTAGCAATGAAATTTTTAACGCCTATGATTGGTTTATTTTCGTCTCAACGTCATCTTTTCCTTAACGCAACGCCACGGACTCTTAGGGCCTGTTCACATAGGAGTCCGTTGCGTTGCGTTAAGGAAAAGATGACGTTGAGACGAAAATAAACCAATCATAGGCGTTAAAAATTTCATTGCTAATCGTTTGGAGGCATATGATTGGTTTATTTTCGTCTCAACGTCATCTTTTCCTTAACGCTACGCAACGGACTCCTATGTGAACAGGCCCTTAGAGTATGGTTCATTAGGCTTATTATTTTTACTTACTGTTCATTGCAGTTCTTTATAATATGTCTTATCCTCACTCCTTCTGATCCCGCTGCCATAACTTTCACGTCATGTAATGATTCCTTTAATTCCCTATACAACAATTCCTCGCTGATATTTTTGTAGTTCCTAGGTTTTTTTACGGTTTTATCTAGTACTAATTTCCAGTCGGAAAAATGTCGTACAAGAATTTCCAAAAGTTTTTGTTCGTGCAGCCATGTTTGCTTCATCACCACCGAGACAGACAGCTTTATTCCAAAATAGGGGTGGTGCACCTATTAAATTTTCTAAAATTCCGTATATTTCTGTAGGATTCTTGCAAGCTTTTGTTATTTCCCCAAGTATTTATTCCAATTTGGTTTTTGAACAATCTGTTTCACTTTTGTAAAGTAAGTACAGTAACCACCGCTTATAGTGATCAGTGGTTATAAGAATCAACCGGTTATAAGAATCACTATCGCGAAAACAAAAACAAATGCATTATTTCCATGTTAAAATTTTCGCTTTAAAGAATCAATCCACCGGTTTTAAGAATCAGTTTACACTCTTCACTTTCCTTTCATTTTTCAAAAAAAAAAAAAAAGCCACTTAAACCCTCAAAAGGCACGAAGTTCTTTCTCTTTTTTTTTAAAGAAAGATTGATAAGATGGGATGGAATATAGTCATAAAATTCATCCCTTTCTTTGTTAGACATAACATAATAGTTTCCCCTTAAATGCTTTAGCACAATACTGTCCTATTAGCTTGACCAGTGGCATCTTTACCCGTCCGGGTCCGATTTCACTTTTCTCCACTGACAAACAAAAATAGGGACTCTTTTTCCCACCGCCCATATCCTGGTTGCGGCTTCCTGGACCCTGAAACACACAGTGTCCACTATCACTTAGGCAAACGTGACATTAGTAGATTCAGCACGTTACAAACCGTGAAACGTAAGCTAGAGGGTGAATCTTCGTCTGAGACTATTAGTATTGAAAGAGGTATAAACAGCCTCCTGAAAATTTCATTACGTCAAAATACCATAGAAAACTTTTTCTTGCTCCCTTCCTGTAGTTGAAATGTTAAAACTGTTAAACAGGTATGTTGTAACAAATATTGGATTTTTTTTTCTCTTACTATAATCATGTGTGTCTACTTATAGGTCTAAAAATTAAGTTGTATTTTTAAAATTATAAAAAATAATTTTAATAAAAGATAATTAACGTACTAAATTAAAGAGTATTTTATGGTAAATTATCTAATATATGTATATATAGGTGTGTGTGTGCCTGTCCAAAAACCTAAATTTCGGCTAAAAGAATCAACCGCTTATAAGAATCAAAAACAGTAATAACAAACGTGATTCTTATAAGCGGAAATCACTGTACTAGTTTCTATATTATTTAGTTTTGAGAATTATGCATCTTCTCATTTTATTAAGTGACTTGTTTTTTATTGGTCTAACTTTTGAACACCCAGTTTTCTACCACGTTTAGTAAAGAATAAGGGCCTGTTCACAGAGGAGTCCGTTGCGTTGCGTTAAGAAAAATATGACGTTGAGACGAAAATAAACCAATCATATGCCTCCAAACGATTAGCAATGAAATTTTTAACGCCTATGATTGGTTTATTTTCATCTCAACGTCATCATTTCCTTAACGCAACGTACGTAACGGACTTCTATGTAAACAGGCCCTTAGTTTCAGACGCTATAAGGCGAAACGTCGAAACGTCACTGCATACGTCAGTTTTTGTCTGCTATAGATCACGTGATTATCGAGGGGCAGAAAACAGAAGCCGTTCCTATGCGTTTACATGTGTTTTTGGACGATACCTTTATTTTGAGTTAAATAATTTAAGTTTATTTATAAAATTCCTCATATCAGTTGTATGTAACAGGTATTTTAACACTTTTTTTCAATATTTCGCAAGGTTTAAGAGAATATAATCATTCTTTCTTTGAGAATTTTATCATTCAAAGCAAGTACATCTTTTTTTGACAGAGCGTGCATTTCCGCATGAATTTTAACATTTTATTATAAACGATGATTAATGTACATTCATTAGAATATATCTGTTCATGAATATTACACAGTTATTTGTTCTTATTTTACGCTTAGTTTTATGTTTGTTTATTCTTGTTTTACGTTTTTGTAATAATTTTTTTAGGTATTTTGGACAGTAGTATTGTTTACTAAAATGTAAAATCTTTAACTTCTTGTGACATATAAGCCGGCCGCCTGGCTGTAGCATAAGTCTCACAAATCCTCAACTCAATTCAATTCAATTCTTGTGACATATATATTCAATCATTTTGAACTTTTTATATACTGTAATAAATGTTTTGTAGTTCACACACTTTTTCAAGCTTGATACATTCTTAGCTATGTAAGCACTGAAACCTAACTAATTTGCAATATTAATTTTGTACTAGTATGTGTATTCTTAAAATAATTTCATACTTTAAATTATTTTCTTAAACTCTATAAAATACCATTAAAAAAGTATACTCTTTAAAAAATAAAATAAGTTTGACACTGTAAAAAAGATAAAATAATTTCATAATATTAACTTGAAAATTTGGATTGTATTTAGTATTAAATTAAAGTAACTTTGCTCACTTGATAAAGATTATATACACAATTTTTCTGAATCATTTTGTTAGAATGCAATCTTAATGTAAACATCAATAAACATGTACTACATTATTAAGATATATTTAAATTATTAACCCTTTAATAATAATTTAAATCATCATAAAAAGTAATGGAAAATTTTATTAAACAGTTATTTCAAAGAACTCTGAGGGAAAATGAATTCTAGATTTTACAGAAAATTCTTGTTATATTAACACAGCCGAATATATTGTTGATATATTAAGCTGCATAAATCTCTTTTTGACAGAGTGTTGTTCAAGTGTGTATTTCCGCATGAATTTTTGAAATAAACTCATATTGTCACAGATGTTCAAGGTTTTTTTCCTTAAATTATTTTCATTGATCAATATCATGTCATCTTTTTTACTTATTTTACATCTGTATAAATGATACGATGCGTTAAAGTACTGTATCGACTGTAGTATTGTTTACTAAAACTTAGCATCTAAAACATTTTCTGTTGTACTTATTCAAATATTTTAAATTTCTGATATATTTTAATAAATATATTGTAGTTGACTTTTGTATATAAATATAAGGTATTTTCTTCAAAGCCGTGTGAAATATTGTAAATCAAGATGTGCAACTTGTACCAATTTATTCCAGACAGAAATTGATAAAGAATTTTTAAGCTGAATACTAATATATATACCTACCTATGGTAGAATTGAAACTTAAGTAACTACCCTTACTCATTTTGCCTATCTTACAATAGCTTTGACATTAAAAGTATATTTGTTATACTCTTTAAATTACTAGTAAAATGTACATACTTTATTGAATAAAATAAGTTTGTTGTACATTATATATATATATATATATATATATATATATATATTCAGGGCTAGATTTGAGGCGGAGCGCGCCGGAACGGTGTTCCGGTACCTCTCTTTATCAATAATTTGGAATCCGCCCCCCCCCCCAAAAGGTTACTGTTCCGGCACCTCTATTTCTAGAAATCTAGCACTGTATATATATATATAAAATGCCATTATATTTGTATAATATCAACTTTAAAATTTGGATTGCATTTAGTTGTAAAATAAAGCAACATAATTCACAGAACGAAGATTATACCTATAAGTTTTTCTTAATCGTTTTACTTAGATGCAATGTTTATGAAACAATCATTATGAAAAGATGTACATTTCAGATGAATGCTAAAGTTGTTTATCCATGAATAATACTTTGTTTAAACCTTTACTGAAAATTCACTTAGTTACTTTTGTTGATATATTAAGTTGTCTAAATGTATACAATCTTTTCTTTTCTGATTTTTAATATGTTATACCTTTATCGTGTATTCCTAACAGTATCATTTACTTCACCTTTACAACTGAAATTTGCCATTGATTCAACTATCAAAACATTTCTTTATTTTCTAAATATTTGTTTTGTAGTTGATTTGTCATTTACTCAGCTTATTTTGTTGTTTAAAGCTTTATATGAGATTGAGAGATGTGCTATTGATTACACAAATTGTTTCCAAAAGGGGAGTAGTATAGGATATTTTAAGTTTCCTCTTAAAAATCTAAATGCTAAGGTGAGAATTATGAATTAATGATATGAGAAGATATGGTTAGAAGCCTTCCGAAACATGAGTCATTCGTAAAGATCTTTTGTAAACAGTTCTTACTCTTTTAAATAGTTTTTTAATTAAATATGGCAAACAAATATGACTGAATGGTTTGTCAAGTATGGATGCTTTAATGTTTGCAAAAATGCATTCTGCTTGCATTACTTTTCAGTCCTTGAGTATTTTACATTTTACTGTCACTTGAAAATTTCACTTATCTGAGTTAGTACTTTTATTATATAGTTATTTAATCCATTAAATATTTTGTTACGTATAAAAAGATTATTTTAAAACTTTAATTATCTTGTTACACTGATATGTGAATTATAATTATTTTTAATTTTTTATTAGTACTAGGATTCTTAAAACCAGTATCCGCCACCAGAGTCATCATCAGTGTAAAAATAAAATAAAAAATCTCTGTGTCTGTGTATTTCCTTTTGTATATTGTCTCCGCTCTCTTTACATGTACTCTGGGGACTTTATACTAAAGTCTCAAGGACATAAACAACACGTTTCTTTTTAGGTATCTAAGCAATTTTGGATATTATAAAGAAAAATACAAAAATAACTATACTTTAATGAAATTTCTTTTATTAGATGCTTTTAATAATTACATAAGACACATTCTTATTGTAAACAGAATTAGTACATTAATCTAACATTTATAATTCATCTATGTTTATAATTCAGCTACTTGATAAGTTGTCAAAGCATGGGCAATACTTTTACCGATAAGCAATGCAATTAAAAATCAAAATTCAAATTCATATAACTTATTTAAATTCATATAACTTATTCAAATTAATATTTCTTTTAACTGAAAAGTCAAATTTAGAGAAATGCACTAAATGCAAATCTCTGAAAGTTACCATTCAGTTGTAAATCATAAATCTAGCTACAAATAATGGCAGTACATTTTTCAGTATTTAAATGAAACTTAATATCACATATCAATTCAATTCTGACTTATGATAGGAAGATGATCTTAGATCTGCAGTGCTAAAATGTTTTAAGAGAAAGTATGAATAATTTAGTGAGTATAATTTATTTTATATGATGAAAAATTAATTTATAATAAAAACTGATTATACTTATATTCCGATTTTTTTTATTTATACACCATGTGAGGATTACAGCACAAGACATATTATCCCCTTTAATACAAGTTGAGAAGGATATCCACTTTCAGCCTATTTTCCTCCGAAAAACTAAATGAAGGCATAGTATGTAAGCCCCATTCTTACAAAAATAAATGCCAATGAAATACTGAAACATAAATCAGATATCTCAGTTTAAAATATTTTAATAATAAACAAGGTACCAATAATAATGTATACAAACAACTGCAATAAATTATACAGTATATAATAATTTGATGAATGGCATTAAATTTACGAATCACTTCTCTGAGAATATGAGTGTTCTTCCAAAAAGCCAGGGCCTTTTTATCGCATGGGCAAATCGGGACTTTGCCCAGGGCCCCCTGATGCTAGGGGGGCCCCATAACCCCCTTGGTGTATGCACATAGTACTTCTAATAGTATGTATTTTTATAAATTCCCGTAAGGGGGGGGCCCCCAAATAGCATCTGCCCAGGGGCCCCCAGCGTTCATAATCGGGCCCTGCAAAAAGCATCATCTTTTTGTACATGCTTTGTTATAAAAACTTTTATAATCAAAACAACTTGGTCACAGCACTGAACACATGTCATAGCGATTTGTCATTCAATCTAAAACATAATATCCTAATTACGTTTATAAACGTCATAAAAAAAAGAAGGAAAGTTAACAAATTCATATTTTTTAATTATTAAAATTCAACAATAAATTTTAGATGTTAGTATCTTAACCTGTTAAACATTTAGAAGCATTTCATGGAACTACCTGATAAAAAAAAAAAAAAATCGTGATTTCTTAAATGAACCAGTGGTATCCAAACAAAAACATTACTCTTCAATTACTGCTGTTAACTTGAGTTAACTCTATGTATGGGCATTCTCCATGTGATTACCCTACAACACCGTTTCAACAGACACTAGAAGTACATATGGACTCACAATAAATACACTTTGATTGAAAGGGGCGGTAAATCGGAAGAAGCTGGGGCCGTTGGCGACTTTTTTTAAAAGTCGCCAAATTTGCGTTTCTTAGTCAGCCATTTTTTTAAACCCCTCATATTCTGTTGTTTTGCTGTTTTTAAAAGTTTGGAACAGATGTAGTATACGCAACGGACCATCGCCAATTTGGCGCCAAAATCCCGTTCGGAGAGCTGTTAGGCTTAAACTGTGAAATGTAAACAATAAATTGGAAAATAGACTTACTGCTGGCTTTATGAAACTCGTAGGTGCACACGGGATCTTCGCTTCGCTCAGATACCCTTGCTTCACTCCGCTACGCTCCGTTACGCATCCGTCCAAAAACATTACAGAAAATCCCCAGCCGCTGGCTTCGCTACATACCGCTGGCTGTTGTACAGTAAAAAAAAACTTCCGCTGGCTGTAGCGGTCAGTAAAACAAAGCTTATCGCAAAAAAATTTTTAAAAATACCATCCGATCTTAAAATCCTCCCTGAATATGAAAACCGCCAAATAACCATCAGATTTGGCGAAAAATCGCCCCTTGGCGTTCGTTGCGTATACTACATCTGTACCACAGAGGGAACAGGAAGAGAACACAGGATAGTTTAATAATTTTTAAGTTTTGGTTCGAACTATCGGAAATTTGTAATGAAAAATACATTTTAATGATTACATTTTGAATAAAATGTAAGTTCATCAAAACAAGCAATTAAAATTTACATTTGCATTGAAATTATGATTATAGTACAGAAAAACATAAAAGTAGATTTAGAAACAGAAATTTACAATCTAAGGAATTTTTTTTTAAATCCTACGCCCTTCTAAAATATAAAAATTTCATAATTTGTAGCCAGAAAAGGGAGTACATCTTAACAGGAATTAAAAAAATCGCCAAGTTGGCGGCAGCCCCAACTTCTTCCGATTAATCTTGTTGGTAAGAAAGGTAGAACATTAAAAAAACACCAGAATAGTGATAAAATTGAACAATGTGTGTTTAAAAACTATACACACGATCCAAGTGACATATAATCAACAAAACCGTGATTATAGAAAAACGATGTACGATTTTATATTTTTATAAAATACCAGAATACATATTGTCAGAATTTTAATCCTTCTAATTCAATAAAAGTTTTAGGGAAAAAATAACTCACCAGACTCAACATAATCATATGCTGACAAAGATTGTTAGTTCTTCAGATTTTTATAGACGAGCTCATGATTTATTTGACATTTTAAAACAGGTATAGATGTCAATATACGTGATATGAGGTAACTGTTTGTATCTCAAATTCCAGACTTCTTTTGTCAATAAATATGGGTAACTCACTCAATAAACTTTTCTCGACTTTACCTGAATGTTCAATTTAGTTATGTATATGTGTTTAGATATGGTATTTAAAGATTTTGCGTAATTAGAAAGCATTTTATTCGACAAGCTGTATAAATGATCATTGAACGCCATGTTCAAGTTAGGCAATGTTTTGCCCCTCGCCGCCAAACAAGACGAGCGGCTTCCGTGCGTAACGGCTCTCTGAAATTTGCACAAATGCGCATGCTCAGGAACTTTGACTTTATTTTCGAGCAGAAAACGGTGAATGCCAAGTTATCGCTGGTTTGTCATATTTGGCGATTTCTCGCCTTTTTTTCCTCAAACATCAAGTTATAGGGTACCTATATTATGTGGTTTATCGCTTCATTTCCCCAAGCTTTTACATCAAATATTTGTTTATGTTATCTCGCGGTCCTTCTTACCGAGCTAGAAGTGTAGTATAGTCCTTGTCAATTGGTTAGTATCGTTAGAAAATGTCCGTGAACTATATACGACTTAGTTTCTTAGTTTGTTTAAAATGTAAATAGAAGAATGGACGTGACATGATGCAAATTTTAACGTAACGATAAAGAGATAGTTCAATTGAAAGATGGACAATATTTTTGCTAATATTCTGATTAAAATTTTGTCGTTATAGATTTAAATATGTATAACCCTTTGAAGATACCAAAATATTTATCGTAAAACCTAAGTATTTATCATAAAAATTAATAAAAAAATTATAGTTTTTTCAAAATGTAATGTGCATAGTTATAAAAATTGTACTTTATATATATTTGTCAATTATAAAATGAGACACTTATTTCATCTGACGATTATAGGAGGATTAATAAGTTATAGGAATAATAAGGATTAGTAAGTTATTTAAATTAGTCATATCAAGACGGAAAATATGAAAATTATTACCAACTTTTATATGATATTCATTCATTAATTTCATTAATAGAACTCAACATATTACAAGCTAGAAATAGGCAAAAACTATTGAAACTTTATAAGAGAAAGTCAGTGTGAAAACGGTGTTTCAAGAGTTATTATTATTTATTTTTTTTTTAAACTGAAAACTAATTTGGAAGATAAATAATATGATTTTTAAAGATAAAAAAAATATAATTTTTCTGATGAAGAAAAAAAAAGTCTGTTTATCCTTTACTTTTAAGTCATTTTTCATTTTTATGGCCAAATCATCCCAATAAAAGAAAAAAATTTATGCTGCTTTCTTTTCCAGCATCACCAATAAGTAATGAATATAGACATTCCTGATGAGAATATCTAAAAATAGGCAGTCTAGCTATCTCAATAATAAGATATTAAAAATGCTTTCTCCCAAGTCTGTTGTAGCATAAACATTCAAGTCAAATAAAGATAAAAATTACAATTTACAAAGTAGATATAAATTTTTATAAAACTGTTGATAGCTTTTCTGTTGATAGCTAACTGTTGATAACTTTTCCAAAAAACACTCAGTAAATACTGTTTTACTTTTATAATAGCAGCATTCAACAAGTATTCATCTGGCTTTTATGTTAGGGGATACTTTTTATCGATTTAAATGAAGTACAAAACAAACTTTTAACCAATGGGATGATTGATATAAACACTTTTATAGGGGCCAATCTCGTATCTTAAAATTTTTATTACCTTGTTTACTTAACTTTTCCCTTTTTTAAAATTTCAACTATCTTAAACTTTTTAAAAATATTTTATTTAACTTGTTGACTCTCAATTAATTCTTTCAGTCATTATTTTTAAATCATCTTTAAATTTTTAATTGCCTTTTTACACTTTTTCTTAACATTAATTTTTTATTATTGAGCACATGTACCTTGATATATATACCTTTACGACTTAAAATGTTTAGGTGTGATAAGGAATTAGGAAAAAAATAAATGTGTAGAAGTAAAAGAAAAATGTTTGTGATATGAAAATGAATCATGATTTGCAATCTAGCTTCCTTTGACAAAAACAAATATTGAGAACTGTTGTTGTTTCTAAGGTCCCTGGGGCTGATGGTTCCAGTCTCATGTACTTATGAAAACAAAGCGTGAAACAGAAACGTAAAAACAAAACAATTTTTATTTACAAATGATTACAAAATCAGGTTTAATAATATCACAAAACAAAAAATTACAGATTTTAGAGAAAATTATAATTTTATTTCTCATGATGAAATTCAATATGCTCATTCGGTTTTGAAATCCTGCATAATTTATACTGCAATGTCTTACTTTAATTTCAAAGAAATTTGCAAACCTGTGCCAATAGTAGTAGTTTCAGATTATTTATAACATCAAAAATATGCTGTTGCTATATTTAATGATGCCATGATTAAAAATAAAAAATTAAAAGCTGACTATACAAAGCTATTAATTTCTAAACTAATATATCAATCTGATGGAACAGGCCAGTATTTTAAATGAAAATATTCTATTTGTATAGCACTGATATGGGTGATATGGAGTGGCATTTTTATGCCAATAGATGGAATGAGAGTCATCTTGAAAAGGCGAGTAAAAGAAGCCACACTTTCTAGAAAAATAGATCCTCATTCTGAAAGAGTTATCTGCCCAGGTGTAACCATGCTTTATATTGCAGTAAGCTCTGTAGATACTGAAAAAAAAACCCCGAATAAATTATGCTCCCCATCAGGAAAGGAAATTTTTTCAATTTCTGAAACAAGACTACATTTCTTAAAAAAGTTAAATCTTATGAACTCAAAGCAGCAAATATTTCTTTAAATCAAAATTTTTTTTTATAAAATTAACCCGATTAATGGAAATGTTGAAGTAGAGGAGGTAATTGAGGATAATTCTGAAAACTTTTAATGCAGAGTTTAATGTTGGCAATAGGGTATTAGTACCATTTAAAGGAAAAATTAGTATTAAAAATTTTGCTTAATTATTATTAATTATATTAAATTAGTATTAGTATTAATTATTAAAATTAGTATTAATTATATTCTGATTTAATAAAATAAATTTCTGATTTAATAAAATTAAAGTTTAAAATATGTGTGGTCATCACCAGAGTTTAAAACGGTTGCCTCTCCACTTGATGATATCAGAGACTGCAAACAGGACTGTTTTTCAGCATCTGATGGCTTACTCAGTGTTACATTTTTATAATCATTTTTCTTCTTCGTACTATAAAAACGTGCTTGTGGAATAATTCTTTTATTCGGAGGTTCAGACCTGGCTTCCTCAGTCTCCTCAAATCTAAAAGTTTTCTCACCCGATTTTTTAAAAAATTTAATGCAGTTATCAAAATTTTTTTCTAAATATCGCCTCTCATCATCATTTAAATTCTCACCTAACATTAATTTCCCATCAATAATTTCTTTTACAGTTGTCCACTTTTCTTTTAACAAGTTATTTTTAGACGAAGATGTGGAAGCACAATCGGATGATGCTATAAGCATCATTTCCTCTACCTCAACCTCAGATTTTTTCACCCTCTTCCTTATTGGCTCCAAGCAATTTTATCCTTGCACATGCATGGATATGCTTACAAATATTATATTTTATAAGGTTATCCAAACATGTGCAAGTAAATTCATGGATGCAAATATTGCATTCCGCACACATTAGTTTGCAATTAGACATGCATGCTTTGTTTTCATGCATTACTATATAGTAGTCATCTCTTCGAGATGACTTTATGGCCCACGTATCCTCATCAATTTTATTTACGTGATCATCCAAAATATAGCTGCTTTTGAGGTGACTTTCAAGAATTTTTTGAGTTTTACCGGTGGGTACATTTTTAACAAGTTTGTTAAGTCTTTCGAAGACTTTATCCCTGCAAAATTTTAACAAAGAATTAATAGTTTTATCTAAACGTTTAACTTTTTTACCATCTAGGTAATGATATTTTATTGTTTCATGCATTGATTCTAAATACATATTTGTATTGATACCAAGATAGTGCCTGTAGCAAAAAGCCCACAACTGTGGTCTACTAAAATAAATTTTTTTATAATATTCACCAAATTCTTGAGTATCAACATCATCTGAAAGCTGCTGAACAAAACTTTCTTGCATGGTGTGAAAATCTTTACTCGCCTCCTCCATTAAAACGCGCATAGTTTTATAAACCAATATTCTTTTCTCCCTCCCTGTTATTTTCCCTAAATTTCTACGCCAGCTGTTATCCACATGCCATGTACATAACAGCTGGTGTTCTGCTGGCAACATTACCTTTTTCCAAGCTTTATAATACGATGGAGCATCGTCCGACATGAACACCTTGGTGTTTATAACACCAACCATCTTCTTTATAGCCTCAAAAAATACTGATTACAGGAGGGTTCCGGGCACGCAATATTTTTTCGGTCGATGTCAAATGGCTCAGCATTATGAAATTGACGAATATGCCTATACATGTTCTTACTCTGCTTGAACTGCTTGTCGCAAAAACGGCATTTTGATCCTGAGGAACTATCCGTATTCATCATGAAAAAATGCTAACGCAACGGAAATATGAAAGTAGTAAAACTAAATAATGCTACCAA
The DNA here is from genome assembly GCA_907164885.2 of Dolomedes plantarius. Classification (NCBI taxonomy): domain Eukaryota; kingdom Metazoa; phylum Arthropoda; class Arachnida; order Araneae; family Dolomedidae; genus Dolomedes; species Dolomedes plantarius. The sequence goes on from OU015498.1 coordinate 108,423,868, forward strand.
AAAAATGATGTCGAGCTTATGCAGCGCCTACCGTTGTCACTAGATAATGGCAGGGTAGTTTTAGATTGAAGCGACCTCTAATTACATTTAGCTAACGGGACCAGTTTTTCAAAAGAGCAATTTCCGAAATTTTTCCCAATTACCAGCGGTTCTTTTTTTCCCATTTGTCAAATGTAAACGATTTCCATTTTCTTCCAGAAAACCATCAATGTAAGACCCCCCGCTGAACCAATATCCTGCACCAGATGCGGTT